>JAAEAF010007990.1:0-60119 GCA_011037195.1 Triatoma infestans
ACTGCTACTAGTACTAATACTTGTTCCCAAATACTGCTACTACTAGCAGTAGGATTTCGTTGCTCCTGCTTTAGTTAGATTTAGTTTTCCTGCTCCTTACTGCTAATACTACTAATACTTGCTCCTACTATACTGCTACTACTACTAGTACTTGCTCCTACTAATACTGCTACTAGTACTAATACTTGCTCCTACTAATACTGCTAATTATGGCGTCCCCGTCCCTGACGACACCTTACCCTATCACCGATCAGGTTTACTATAAAATCTTGAGGAATTTTGTTACATTCCATACAGTGCAAGGTTCAGCTGATTCCAACTGTGCAGCGTTTAGAAACGGGAACACAACTTTTTGAATTCGCCTTTTCTACTAGTCCTAGACATGACCGATGAGTTTGAACAAAATCCTTTGATCTCTAACAAATCCTCTTCTACCATTTTCTAAGTATCTGGCCTGGTGTTGACCACCATCAATGTATTTATGTCCAACAAAAAAGTCGACGAATGGCATTAGTGACTTATATGGAGCACTTTCACGTCCCTTCCCTAACGGAAACTTCTTTTTCAAGAACTGCATGGTTCCTTTGAAGTGAACAAGATTGACCTAACATGATCATCAAACCGTTGAGTCAACGAACGAATTGCAGCGTTAATCTCTATCCTGGTCATTGAATTTCCGTCTGGAGATCAGAGGCCCTTTTTTACCTCATCGCAAAAAGACAATCTGCAAACACTGGCAAATGACGACCTTGGCGGACTTTCTCTTTCTTGGTCCGGCCTCGTTCGGTCTTCTCCTATTCGTACATTGATGTTGAAAGGGCTATAGTTCTTAGATTTCTGATTTCGGAGCTCGTCACCTTCTCGATCTAGGAGCTCCTTTCTCAAAAATCAACCATCTCTTGTAGATGTGGCCCGGTGGCATGATTATCCTGAGCTTTGTGCGAACCAGTTTTTCAAACCGCAGTATACTCTTCCTATGGAGTGGAGGGGCACCCCAGGTCCTAATCAAGGATGCTGGCGATATTTCTCCTGTAATAAATTTACTCCGAACCCCTCATGCTCCATTAGATTCCGATTAGTGACACTTTTTCACAATTTAAAAGATGCACACAAAATGAGACGGAACAGCCTCTCGGATAACCAAAAGGAATAAATGAAAATATTTTTTTGATTTTAACTAAAAGTCAGTATAGATAAGGATTAGTATCTCTGTAGACATCCACCATTGTCTTTAATTTAATTCCAATTGAAAGGTAAGTACTACTTCTGTTATGGAAGAAGTTCTATTTGAAAACCAAAGTGACGCGCTAATTTTGAGCCGTTAAGTATAATTATTTAATTATTATAAGTAAATGGTTTCATATTTTGTAGAAGCAATAAGAAAGAAAATAAGTAAGTTCTAAAACGCCAAAGTATCTTAAGAAATGCGTGAAATTTGATTTCTGCGTTTACTTTGCACTAAGTTACATTAACTTAACTTTCAAAGAAGCCAATGTACAAATATACGTACTTGAATAATGAAGAATGTGTGCATTGTCTGCGGTATGTTGTTATATCATTTGAAGCAACATTACAGGGCTTGCCAGTCCTTATATTGTAATTAGTACTATTTTATATTGTTATTTTATTATTGTTTATTGCTTATTAGTTGTTACATAACTTATTAACAACGTGACGGTAATCCAATGCTGTTTTAATATTGTTAACATCGTTCAACAACAACAATCTAATATACAATAATAATTAGTGGTAATTGTCTAGTAAATACTATTAAAATTTAGTCCATACCTAGTTTAAAATATTATATTAATTTCCGTTACTGAACAAAGGAGAAGAGACTTTAAAAGAGAAAAGGACAAAACCAAAGGCGAAATTCATACAAATTGCCCTTTAGGCAATAAATCCCTTGGCCTAAAATAATTTGCCTTGGGCAAGTGAACAATCTGTTGTGAAACACTCACATAACTTTCTCTTACCGCAGTTTACAAAATTGTAATTGCCAAATCTTTTCAAACCTACAAATTTTACTAAATGTTTGTTTTCAGTTTTATATCAGGGAAAACATAGCCCTATAAAATGACTTTTTTTAGGAAAGTATAACTTCCTCCCGTCCCTCAAAAACTTGCCTAAATGAACATTCTCGGAAAAAATTTCAAACGGAAGTGATAAATCTTTATATCTACACTTGGTGTAACAAATTTAATGAAATTTAAGGAATTTGATGTTTTTAGGGAGAAAACCGTGAAAACTGAAAAACTGTTGAGTAAAAACGCACTTCCGGTTTACTCATTTTCTAAAAATTCGGAATTTTGGCAATGTATTTATTTCTAATTAATATTGTTTAGATGGGGGAATAGTATAACTTTAGAGGGAAACTTCCCCAAAATCCCCCTGAAATGAATTTTTCCAGAGAAATTTTTCAAATAAAAGTTGTAGATCTTGTATGTTTAGTTGATATAACAAGTTTAAAGAAAATCGTTGGAGCCGTTTTGAGAAAATCACGAAAAACTGGAAAAAAAAAACATTCATAAAGTTGCATTTGCGGTTGATGGATTTTGCCCTAAATCTGATGCGGCGGTTATACCTAAACGGAGTACCGAATTTCAGCTTCCTGCGACATTCGTTTTTATTATATTTTATTGGATTTTTATATTATTCGCAGTAACACACACAGTCACACATACGTATACAGACCTTTTCTAAAAAATACTTGACTTCCGGTTTGAGACCGCGTCAGTGGTTTGCTAGAAACCGAGCCTTCAAGGTGTAACGACCCTGAAGAGGCTCATTGCAATATGGTTGAAAAGTCAGTTTCTAGCAAAACACTGACGCGGAGATTTGAGTTGCAACAATGTTGGTGTTTTTGAAGTGAATTTTTCAGTGTTTATCAATAGGTATATTTATCAGAGTTATTATCTAATTCCTTCATCAAAATGTAGTGGTGATCAATGTCTGTTAGATTCGAATTGAACAGCAGAAATTTATATACGTGACAAGTTATTTCGTTTTTGTAACTTTTCTACACAGGTTGGCTTGTAGAGAGGGGAAGCTAGTTGGAGTAGTAGTCAAAGTACAGCAACATGCTGCTGTTACAATATGAGCATTTAGAAAATTGTAAACATTAGTCGGCCACAAGAAGAAGAAAATACTACACTCTAGAGGTAATGTTTCAGATATTAATGTTTTATAATTCTAAGAAACTTCTCTATTTATATTACCTCTTCTTATATTTAGATTAATCAGTATTTAAAATAAAACGTAGTTTTAAATTAACAGAAAATATAATGCTTTAGTTGGTTAGTATAAAAATATAAATAAGGAGTAGATATTATCTATCTTTTGAATATGAATACAGTTAATAATTTGTCTGAATATCGCTATTCATATTTTTATCTTTAATATTCTTTCTTATTCTTTGTTATAGCGCTACTTTATCAGTATTTCAAGCAATGGCTGGTAGTAATGGAAGGGCAAGGAAAGAAGAAAATAATAGATGGGACAAATAGCTGTATTAAAAGTGTTTTCTTTTAATGAGGCACAATCTGCGACTGGACAGAGAATGAAGATGGCTGTGTGTGCACTCTGCCACCCAAAGTGTATAAATGGCAAGCTAATAGAGGATAGACATTCCATTTAGATCAAAGCACCTACTTATATCTTTTCCAACAGCTGGTTTTACATCTAATTCTTCTAGTATCCAAACCACTTCGGTATAGTGTAAAGTAACTTGAAGGTGTTTATGGTAATTGAGCACATCCTTCAGACATGGATTTTGCAGAATGAAGCTGTTTGCTCAATGAGAAACATGACTATCTTAAAAATTACATAACTTTTTTTAAATCAACTTGCACCAGAATTTCATTGTAGTCTTCATAATAGTATTATGCCAGTGTTATTGAGATGTGGTATTTCAATCATTTTCCTTTGAATGCTGCAGGAGAGGAAGAAGTAGTAGCAATCGTAGCATATTTTCGGAATAAATTTTCCCCAGAGCATGTAAAAGAGCTTTATTAGTGAACACTTGAATGGTTAGCCGTATCATCCTATGGACAGGTCTGTTTTGAAGATAGAAAGTTTTTGAATATGGAACATTGAATACATGAAATAATCTGGTGTGGGAAGTGGGAATTCGGAACTGTATTTGTTCAAGCAAGTAAGGACTATTAATATCTTTTAGGTTTACTGGGCTATTTTCATGAAAAACTCTAAAGTTTCCGGGTTGAGCCCGCGTCAGTGATTTGCTATAAGCTGACGTTTCGCCCATATTGCAATTAGCCCCTTCAGCGTCGTTACACCTTGATAGCTAATGGAAAACGTCGGTTTCTAGTAAACCATTACGCGGTTTCTATCTGGAACTCAAGTGTTTTTTAGAAAATGGTCGGTGTGTGTCTGTGTGTACTCTTCAGATGGTTTCAGAAATCAGACATTGAACACTGATCTTCCGGAATGCAGCGTTTTAGTGGATTTGCCACCCATTTTTTTTGCAACCATTTGTCGAAGAAAGTAGTATTTTTGGATTCCGAGAGAAGTTCAAGATTACCTCCAAAATGCCTCTAATAGACCACTACATTTCTAACTACTATAAAATATTAAAGTCCATTAAGTTCAACTTGAAGAAAAACGGGTAACCGGAAGTGGTTTTCGTATCTATTGGAATTTTCTCGATAATGGAAGTTATGGTTTAAGAACCCGGAAGTTATTTTTTAAAAAGATTTATTTAATATTAAATTACAATAATAGTTAAAGACAATATACTATGCACAGAATGATTATATAAAACTTAGAAGTGAACTGTACTAGTCGGTGGTGAGCTTGGAACTGCCTGCCTGCTGGCCGGTGGGAGTATTTATATGTTGTCAGCTCCTGCTGACGTAGCAGTGGTTATTTTCCTAGAGGTAGTGTTATAACTCCTCCCTCCTCAAGTTTGGAGCTCCTGCGACAATTGGCATGGAAGTCCAGGGTAGATATGTCGAGGTATGGGTTGTAGTTGGTCTCCTTCTGTTGCGCCCGGATTCGTCTTCTTTCTACAGACATAGTAAACATACAAAGGGGGCAACAGTAGTAGAAGTATTGGAATGATAATAAGATAGTAGAGATGTGCCGAGTCCCTGGGTGTTTCTTCTAGTACTTCCAGTGGTTCCAACTTTAGGTTGATTTTGTGCAGATTTTCAAAAGATATATTTATGTTGGTGTGAGTGAGCATTTGTGCAGTGGTTAATATGCTTTTGGAATCTTTATATATGGGTATGGCTTTGCTGTCTAGTAGAGTTTCGTCTTTGTTTAATTTTATGAGGCTAGTGTTGGTCAAGAATATAGTGTCATTATGGTTTTCCTTTCTTATTACAATCCTATTGGTCCTGAAAGTAAAAAGTGGTCCACAAAAGGGATGTATTTGATAAATGGTGCACTTGATATGTATACAGTCTTGCATGCTACGGGGTTGATGTTGGTGATGAGTTGGCGAATACAATCGTTTTGGATGCTGGTTTTGTTGTGGCTTTTAGGATCAAAGGTGGATGGACGTGAATTGTCAGGAGGTGGTTGTCTCTCTCTATAGGATAGGATAAGAGGAAGTACGTCTCAAAGGAAGGGGTTTTTAGGGGAACGCTAATAAAGTAGTAGATGTTCCAATTTTTTATTGAGCAGTGTACCTTGCTTAATTGCCAAAGTGCTTCTATGTCAGGGGTTATGAAGGTTACATTGTGAGATCTTTGTAGTGACTCAAGATCTTTGAGAAGAAAGATGCTAGAATGGATAGTGTTTAATCTACAGAATTCTAGAGAGTTTTCCATGTTGTCAATTTTGTTTGCGATAAGGACCAGGTTAAAGAGGATAGAATTAAATTGCTGATTTAGCTCAATTTGGCTACTATAGGGTTGGAGAAGAAGATTGTCATTTGTCATTGTTGGTTCGTATAATCTGTATGTCGTGATTGAATTCTTCAATTACCCGCTTGTTTATTGCCATTTGGTTTTTGAGGTTATTTTGGAGGTGAAAACTGTTACGCTGGATAGCGTTGATGACTTTGTCGTATCGTTCCTTGTCGTCACTGTCCATGTTTCCGGTTAACCAGGAAATGGCTTTACCTAGGCCATTAATGAGTCCGCGTTTCGTTCTGGATTTGTTAAGGGTTAAATGGTCTAATTTATTACGGAGATAGTAGTAATATTTAAAGAATGATTTTATCTGGTTCGTCTTGTTGAGTTGGTACGTGGTTCTGATAACGGTAAAAGTCTTATCTAATTCTATGTCAATTAATTGCACGTCAGCGATATGTATAAACGTATAGTATCTGTCTATGACGTAAGCTGGGCGGAAGGCAATAGGCAACATTCCAGATCCGTGCGTCAGGTCTGTTATCTCTAGGCTGGTGGTTAAATTACTCATTGCTATCAGTTGCAATACGTGCAGAATTGCTAGGTTCCCATTGTCAGCGATTGTGATATGTGCGTCATTGCTTGCACCTGCGTCTATAACAGAGATAGTTTGCTGTGTGAATTTTCTTGGTCTTTTTAATAGATTAGGATGCACTTTAAAAGATTTCCTTTGAGTGGTTACTAATTTAGTTTTTTGAGAATAGTTTCCTCTTTTAAATTTTGGCTTGGCTTGGCCATATTGTTTGTCACGTATGTAAATTTCGCCTTCCGGAATTTCTATATTTTCTCTGGTCTGGTTTAGTCTATTAGTCCGTGTTTCTTTTTCTTTTTCGATAATTTCTTTAATAGCGCGGGCTACCAATTCCCTGTCTTCGTGATATTCTTTGACCTTTTGCTCTAAAATCAGGTCCTGCGCGTACGTGGTCGTTTGCAGTCCAAAGGTTATGTCATTGGGTGTCATTTTTAAGTTGGAAACTATGGCATTATTGTAAGCTATTAGTCCTAGTCTTAGAATTTTATTGAGGGGGTAGTCTTTTCCGTGTTTGATTATGTTCATGATTTCAATTAGTGTTGAATGAGCTCGGTTTATTAGTCCGTTGGAGTCTGAATGGTTTGGGGTAGTAAAGTGGGTGTCTATGTTATTTTATTTTAGAAAGTTTTCAACTAGTCCGTTTTTAAATTCTGTTCCGTTGTCAAATTGAATTGTCTTAAGGCAAGGGAATAGACTTAGATAGTGTTCTAAAGAAGTGACGATTTCGTGGGCAGAGGAGGTTCTAATTAGATAACCGTATAGTTTTTTTGGAGAAACAGTCGATGAGTGTAAAGATTTGCTTCCCGTTGTAGTGTAGTATGTCTCCTTGTAGTCTCTCGAAAGGTTTGGAAGGAGTAGGGGTAATTTCATAAATTTGTCTAATTGGTCTGCGGTCGTATTTAACTTCCTTACAAAGGGAACAGTTGTTAATTACTTTTGTTATATGTTCTAGCATTTTTGGCCAGTAGTAACGTTTAGTTAAGGTTCTGTACACTTCATGTATACCACGGTGCGCGGTTTTGCCAACTGATAGTTTTGAATAGTTTCTTCTTGTTCAGAGGAGTCTGTTATGTCTAGTCTTTTGGTGTAGTAGCGTTTAAGTTTGACTGTTGGAAATTTGTCTTTTATTATGTTGGACAGGTGAACAAAGATTTGGTCATATATCTGTTCGTCAATGGAGTTTTCTATAGGAGGTGAGCACAGGACGCCGTACGTATGGTTCGGTTGTAAGTACTCTAGGCAGTATTCGTCTATATCGTTAGAGTATGGGTACCTGGTGTACCAGTTGTACCGTGTTTTTGTTAAACGGTCTGTCGATTGGAATTTTCGTCTCGGGGTTGCCTCGGGTTAGAACAATTTGGAATTTTTCCACGTTAATGCAGCGTGTTTTGTCGTCAATTATTTTAATTTGGCTGTTAGAGGATTCTTGGGAGTGTTGCGTTTGTAGGCTTTCATTGTCGTCTTCGGCCGTAATGTTTTCATTGTCGTCTTCGGCGGTAATGTTTTCATTGTCGTCTTCGGCGGTAATGTTTAGGGCTCTGGCTAAGTCTTCTAGGATGTCGTCACTATTCTCAGGTGAAGGGGCCGAGAGGAATTCGTCCAGGACTTCGTCTGGATTTGGATTTGGGGACGAGGTCTCTAGGGCATTTAGGTCTTTTTCTTCTGGCGGATTTCGTGATAGTGCGTCTGCTACTACGTTAGTCTTTCCCTGTACTTGATGTTAAAGTCAAAGTCAGCTAATTGTAATTTCCATCTGATTAGTTTGGCGTTGGGCTCTTTTAAATTATGCAACCATTGTAATGGTCTGTGGTTTGTCTGTATTGTAAATTTGCGTCCGTAAACGTATGGTCTAAAGTATTTGCAGGCCCAAACTATGGCCAGTAGTTCTTTTTCTATAGTGGAGTAATTCTCCTCCTGTTTGTTTAAGGTGCGGGAGGCAAAGGATATAGGAAGGTCTTTTCCGTCGATGTTCTGGGATAGGACGGCTCCTATTGCGTAATTGGAGGCGTCCGTGGTGAGGATGAACGGTTTCTCGAAGTTGGGCAGTTGTAGGATGGGACTGTTTTGCAGAAGGGATTTTAAAGTGTCGAAAGCTTGTCTGTAATTGTCGTCAATTATTATGTCTCTGTCCTTTCGTAATGAGAGTGTCAAAGGTCTGGCTATTTTGGCATAGTTCTTAATCATTTTCCTGTAGTAGCCAGTAAGACCAAGGAATTGTTTGATTTGTTTCTGTGTCTTGGGAAGTGGAAATTTAGCAATAGCGTCTAGTTTTGCCGGGTTAGGTTGTATGCCTTTGTCGGAGATGATGTGTCCTAAAAAGGGAAGTTCGCGTTTGAAGAATTCCGTCTTGTCAAGCTGAATTTTTAGATTATGTTGCCTAAGTTTGTCAAAGACCGTCTTGAGGTGTTTTATGTGCTCTTCCAAGCTGTCCGAAAAAATGATAATGTCGTCCATGTATACTAGTACGTTAGGGATCCTAGAAAAGATGGAATTCATCGCCCTTTGCAAAGTGGGGGGGGGGGCGTTCTTAAGACCGAAGGGCATGCGTAGGAATTCGTAGTGTCCGTTTTCAGTGGAGAATGCTGTCTTGGGGACTGATTCGGGGTCCATCTCGATTTGATGGAACCCTGACGCTAAGTCGATCGCGGAGAAGTCGCGCGTCCTATTTTACCGAATAAGTCTTCAATGTTAGGAAGGGGGAATTTGTCTTCGACTGTCTTGTTATTAAGTTTGCGGTAGTCTATAACCATTCGTATTTTCTTTTTACCTGAGGCGTCTGGTTTTTTTGGTACTACCCAAATTGGGCTGTTATAGGGGGAGTTAGAATGTTGTATTACTTTGTTTTCCAGTAGTTTGTCAATTTCCGTTTGTACGTCTTTTCGATAGATTTCCGGGTATCTATAGTTTCGAGCGTAAACTGGGTTTTCGTCAGTGGTTCGAATTTTATGTTTCAGTAAATCGGTACAGCTTAGTCTGTCGTGCTCTCTTTTAATTATTTGGGGGTAGTTTCTTACTAATTCTATTATTTTATTTTTCTCGTCTGAGTTCATGTGCTCAGTTCTAATTAACCTAGGGATTTCCTTTTTTACTTCTCTTAATCTAGTATCGTCAGACATTTCGGGACAATTGGTCACTACTACGTCTGGTATTTATGCTAATTTCCTGCGGTTCGTCGATATCCATAGGTTCGGGGCAAGTGGCCATGACTTCCTTGGATTCAACTTCGCACAAGATTTTATTATTCCTAATGCTATAAAGGCCTTCTTTTATTGTGACCTTATCGTTTATTTCTATATTCTCATTAATTAATCCGTTTTTTTAATTCTTTATTTTTTACCGGAAGTTCTATAAAATTAACTCCCTGTTTTAATTTTATTACGTTTAAGTTATTTTCAGGGATATCAAGTGTAAATTTTAAGGGGATTATACCCTGAGGGTAAGAAAGGATGTTCTTATTTAAGTCTATGCTCATTCCTAGTGCCTGCATAGTTTTGTGTCCTAAGAGTATGTCGTATTTGTCCGAAAAGGGGAATACATGGAATTTAGTTTCTAAGTTTACGTGAAATGTGTCTTGTATGTTGAGGGTGCAAGATTGTTCTCCATTCATCTTTCCAGCGGGTGTAGTTATTATGAATGGGTCGTTGGATAGTGTTAAGTCAGTCGGGACAACGTTGGGATTTATGTAGTTTTCCGCTGAACCGGTGTCGATGAGCCATTTCAGTCCGTATCTGTCCTCAAAGTGTGGGAGAGACTTGTCTACTAGGTTTAGGTTGAATTCGGGGGGCCTTCTTGGCTCCCGTGGCCAACGTCTAAAAAATGATCGAATTTTTCAGTTATTTTGTCTAGTGAGTTCTCTAAGCGGTAAAGTCTGTTTTCGTAAGCCTTGTCTGGTTCCGAGTACTTTTCAGGTTGATCGTCATTTTGGCAACGCGTCAGTTCGTGAGGAGAAATGTAATCCTTAAAACGGGGTCTGCCTGCTGTTCGCATGGACACCGTATTTTGAGAAAAGTAGCCAGGAGGTAATCTGGGTCGATTAAAAGGATGGTTAGGATTATTCGGGTTATTGGGATTGTTTGGATTTATAGATAGTCCAAAATTTGATCGTTGAGGTTGTTGCAGTTGTGGTTGCGGTCGTTGTCGGTAAAGAGAAGTTTGAGGTGTCTATTCTATAGGCCTGGGATTATATTCAATTGGTTGGTACTAGTAGTTAGGGGCTGATTCATTGGGACGTATTGTGGATTCGGTCTATAAGAGTATTGGGTATTCGGTCTATAAGGCTGTTGGGATTGGTTATAAGGGTTTGGTTTTCGGAAGGGTTGGTTGGGCCTTTTAGGACCATGGGAGGAATTTAAATTAGCTACAATAAACGAGCATTTGTTGTAGATTACGTTTCTTACTTCGTCTAGAGTGCTGGGATCAAAGATCATGATGTGGTTGCTTAATGTCGGTGGCAGGCATTTATATATGTGGAAAATTATTTCCTTGTCGACCCGTGTTATCAGTTGTTTCAGGGCGTCTGCTGTGAGTCCGTCTAGTTTAAGTCTAATATACACTAAATTACGTAGTTCCTGGATCCTATTGACGAAGTCAATGGGAGACTCTCTAGCTTGCATTTTCGTTTGTAGAATCTCATCTTTGAGTATCTCGTAAGATCTCGAGTCAGCGAAACTCTCTTTCAAGTATTTCAATAAATTTAATAGATGGTCTACGTTATGTGAGAGGAGTATGTTTCTAGCGGGCCCTAGCAATCTACTTTTAACTTTTATAAAAAGAATATTGTGGTTATAATCTCTTTCAATTATATTTTCTGCGCAGACTGTGGCGAATGCACTTTCGACAATCTCGCAAAAGAATGCTAGCTCTGAAGGGTTTCCGTCAAAGTAGGGGATGTGGTCATAGTCTTCTTTGGAGATTTTATAGTTAATTTGGGCCATTTCAGGGATAGTTTCTTTAGGGAGAACTAGTTTAGAGGGTTTAAGGACAGATGAGCTACTTACAGTTTTTAAACGTTGTTGTTGATTCGCCAGCTTGCCTTTCTTCTTGCTTCTGAGGAGGGTTCTTGCTCTTCTTGTAGAGATGCCGCGAATGAAACCTAATGTGTAAGCTTCAAGTCTTCCCGAGACAATTGGTCGCGGTGTACTGTGAGATAAATGATCGCACTTTTTAACTTCAAGCCTTCGCGGTCCCTGTTCGCGGGCGCCAGTTATGGTTTAAGAACCCGGAAGTTCTTTTTAAAAAGATTTATTTAATATTAAATTACAATAATAGTTAAAGACAATATACTATGCACAGAATGATTATATAAAACTTAGAAGTGAATTGTACTAGTCGGTGGTGAGCTTGGAACTGCCTGCCTGCTGGCCGGTGGGAGTATTTATATGTTGTCAGCTCCTGCTGACGTAGCAGTGGTTATTTTCCTAGAGGTAGTGTTATAACTTGGATGCCACTGATTTTCTTTAAGTTTGGAATGCTAACCGCACAAATATAAGTTAATTCTTATTTTAAACGTATTTCTGGAAAAATTGGTTTTAGGAGCACCGATCAGAGCAGCCAATCAGACTGCAACATCTCATCCTAAGTTTATTCACGGTTTCCCCCACCACATTGTAGCCGCCCCAATTAGACGACCACTAAAAATTCCATGTTTAAAGGAAATTAGTCAATTAGAATTGTAATGAGATTGCAATACGAATAGGTTGTGTAGGTGTATTGTGCTAGTTACAATATTCTCTCTTTATAGTAACATAGAAAGCTGTAAATAAGAGTATTATGAAGAAAAAAGTGTTTTAATGAATGTTGATGTATGAACTGTGTAGATTCTAGGTGAACAGTGAGCTTGCTGGAACAGTAGCAAGTTGGTGATATTGACCAGAAGAAGAAGGAATGGAAGGGACTGATAATATTGGCGGCACCAAGTAATGTTGTCGGGAGACATGGCCGGATATGAACTACTAACTAACAACTCCCTGCTATCCCCGCTAAAGCATGATGGCTAAATCAAAACACAGACAGACATACAGATGCAGACAAGCGCGCGCACACACACACACACACACACACATTCTATGTGCACCTTTACCCTGCCTCTACTTGCCAATTTAAATTTCACCTTAGTCATTAGTAGTTTAGTCATTCCACTTATGGAGCTTTAGTGAAATAGTTAACGCCATATTTTATCTTTTCATTCTAATCATCCTCACAAAATAGGAAATTTGTTTTATAAGAACACACCCAAAACAAATACAAAAAATTTCAACAAACTTTATGATCCTATTCTAATAATTTAGTCTTTCACCTATCATCCCATATAGATGGTGGAATTCCAAGTCAAAATATGATTACGTTACTAGATTCACAAATCTTAAAGAAAGTCAGTAGTTCAGGGTATATAGGGAGTGTAATTGCTCGGTTTAATGCGCCTGGGAATAGGTAGTATTAATGATAAGAAGCTCTGGTGTAAACAAACAAACCAGAGAAGATCTGAAGAACAGGAGGGTAGCTATAGAAGAAAATAGTAACCAAGTTAGAGATTCTAGCCTTCTGCGATGGCAGAACCTTGCAAGTATCAAGGTTTTGGAAAAGCTATCTCCAATTCTCAAAAACTAATTTCTAAACGTCTGGACACTCTTTTCATCAATCAACACTTCATCCAACAAAAATATCAGATCAAATCATCCAAAGAATACACTTTATGGTAGCACTTTAATTGTATAAAGAGATACAAAAAACTATTTCATTAATGCAGTGATGTTCCCTTGTTCGTGTTAGTCTGAGTTATATTCAAGGACGTGTAATGTATCTACATATTTAGATTTCATATAGGGAAAAATAATCGCGCTCCTGGAGAAGACAATATCCCCGGTGAGATCTTTAAATGTGGAGGAGATCTTCTAAATCAAAAGCTTTACATCTTGATATATAACATCTGGACTAATGAGAAGATGCCTTCCAGCTGGTGTACTGGATTGATTATTCCAATATTTAAGAAAGGGGTAACCAAAATTATAGAGGTATTACCTTGCTAAATGTATCAGATAAGATTTTATCGAGGCTCCTAGTAGAGAGACTCAAAGTCTACTCTGAAACAATACTAAATGACTATCAATGCGGGTTTCGGCCCAATAGAGAAACCTTCAACCAAATATTTGTGGTAAAACAAATATTAGAGAAGTGCTACGAGCGTAATATGAATGTCCACAAGCTCTTCGTTGACTACTAGCAGGCCTTTGATCGTGTTATTAGATCTCAACTTTTCGCATTCCGGAAGATCAGCGTTCAATGTCTGATTTCTGAAACCATCAGAACAGTACACACAGAAACACACACATATACCGACCATTTTCTAAGAAACAGAGTTCCAGATAGAGACCGCGTATATTCCTAAAAGAATTTAAAGTTCCATTTAAGTTAATAAACTTAATAAAAATGACTATGACCCAAACAGATTCTAGTGTCCTCGTAGGTAATCAGACCAGCCGTAAGATTATGTTTAATGCCGGTGTGAGGCAAGGAGATGCTCTCTCAGCTATCCTCTTTAACCTGGTACTCCATAAAGCTATTGGTAGAATTGTCCCAAATGGTAATCTCGCAAGTCTTACTTCGCAAATTGTAGAATATGCAAATGATATACCCATATTAAGCAGAAGAGAAAATGCCCTAAAAGAGCTACTTCTCGAATGAGACTAGGAAAGTGAAAAAGTTAGCCTAGAAATTAATGAACCTAAAACTAAATACATGGTGATATCCTTTTCAGACTCAAGAAGAAGACCATGTAACTTGGTCGTAGGCAACTATTGCTTTGATGCTATTGATCGTTTCACGTACCTTGGAGTAGAATTAAGCTGCGAAAGCAAGGGAAGTGAGGAGATCAGAAGTAAATCATGGCGGGAAGAAGAGCTTGCTTTGGCCCGCAAAAACTTTTGAAATCAAGACTGTTAACTAGACAAACCAAACTTAAAATGTATAAATCGCTGATTAGGCCGATAGTGTGCTATGGAGCCGAAACATGGACCCTGAAAGTTTCAGACCAGTTAGCTCTAAGGGTCTCTGAAAGAAAAATACTCAGACGCATATTTGGTCCAGTTTGTTTACAAGGCACATGGCGAGTTAGGAAGAATAGAGAACTTGATGAACTCATGGGGCATGAGAATATAGATAGGTTTGTCAAGTCGAGAAGAATAAGTTGGCTGGGGCATAAGAGAGATTACCAGAGGGACTGATGACAAGGAAAATAATGAAGCAGGAGTTTGATGAAAAGAGAAGAAGAGGGCGTCCCAGGACGAGCTGTTTGAGAGACGTGGAGCAGGACCTAATCAGACTTGGAGTGACTGCATGGCGGACGAAGGCGTTATATCGGGATACCTGGAACAGGATTGTACGGGAGGCCAAAGTTCATATCGAACTGTAGCACCGGATAAAGAAAAGAAATGAATAAGGGATGTCAATCATTTAATTAATTATACAGCAGTTTTACGCATTGTGTAAACGTGTGTGTTCGTTTTGTTATAACTAACTAATTAAGGTAAAATTAAAAAGAATTACTAACTACTTATCTCATAGATAAGATTAGTTTGACTAAGATTAGTTTGATTAATACTACTCGCTAAATGGAAAAGATCAAGCAGCGAGTGTATAAATGTCGACAAACCACTCGATTCCAAGAAGAAAGCTTTGTTTGTCAGCAATGATTTATGTAGTAGCGAAAAGGATAAATTAAGAAGAGTTGGAATGTTTCCACAGAGCTCAAAGAAAAATGTTTTTTTGCAGACTACCGTTTGGGCAAAAGGAACACGAGGAGATAGCGACAAGCCGATCTCAAGTTGTCGACTAGCGAGAAACTATTCGTCGTACGGAGAGGAACAGGACAGGTTTAAATAAGAACAACAGCTATAAGGCAGGGGAAAGAAGCTCGGCACAGGTTCAGGGCAGAGAGCACTCCGGCTTATATATAAAATTTTAGACTCCCACCTATACGACAAACGGGCATCCTAGTTTCATAGTCCCCACCTGCTGCTGCAAACTCGCCAAACTGGTTTATTTATTTAAAATTAAAACTTTTCTATTATGTAAAAAATACATTCCGCCGGATTTACACACATATATATTCCAAAAAGACACCGCCCTTCGCTTATTTAAATTTGAATGGATACTATTGAACATAAAAAGTAATTATATTCTGTATTCCTCATAAAACATATGAATTCTCTCTATTCTAAGCGGTTAATCATAAAATTAAAATATCCAGCAATTATAGTGACACATGTAGGTTTTTACATTCACATTGCCCGCTAGAAATTACAGCAATGCCTTAAAATAAAGCTATAACATTTTATTCCTTCTTTACCATTTTTTTGAGAAGAATATTTAAAAACTTTGTTTAAGATAATGTTGAGTAGGTGATGAAGAAAACTGCCGGCGAGGAAAATATTGCCACCCCCAAATCCCGGGCACATATAATATTTTGTGATTTACCGTCTCTAATTATGTTCTGTGTGTATGTGTGTGTGTGTACTGGGATGTTTGGGGGCGGTTTAAGTATTGAGTATTATGGAAGCAGTGGGAATGTTGGCGGTGCTGCGGTGAGGCGGCCGCCAAGACGGCTCTCTCTGGCTGACAGCGTGGCAGTGCCGCCCCCGATGACTGGGTGCCGCACTAACCTCACTCTCTGTAAATAAAGCGTTCAACTCCTGACGCTCTTTACTGGAGTCTCACCCCCTACATCCCGTCTTGTTCCCTTCTACGACTCCCTATCTTCTTCTATATCAACATTGACTCCTCTTTTACCCTTCTTCACTTTACCATCAACCCCAATTCCTTCTAAATATCTTTATTTATTTTGTTTGCAATTTTTCTTTTTCATTATTTCTACGATGTTGTTTATTCCTAGTTAAAAGATATGTTTTACTCAGTCTGTGTGTGAAACCTAAGGATGGAAAGTTTACCAGTCCTGGTGTTGGCCCCTTGAGTTCCTGGCATGAACTATTATAAAAACTGCCAAAATATACCAACAGTATGAAGTCTGTCCAGTAGGCATTACAATCACCTTATCGCTGATTGTCATGGGAAAAGTCTGTAATGGTAGAATCGCATGACTTTCTCCTATTTATTTCTCAAATTGTAATTATCAAATTTTTTCACAAGCTAGATTTTTACTACACTTATGTTGTCCATAAAAATACATAAATGGAAGAACTTTGCGATATATTAAAATGACACATTATATGCTAAAATTAATTTCATTCTTATATTGTTTCATAATAACAAAACATTTTAACTTTAAAAAGATGTTAGAAAGAAAACAGTAAAGAAAGGAAGGAATTATTAACATCATCTGTAAAAGAGTTCTCAGAGAAGGGTGTAGCTAAGTGGTCAATTTACTGGACTCCGACGCGATCCCGGTTTCGAGTCCAGCTGTGCTATCCTTATATTTTTTTTCCTAGGAGCCTCTACAGCTCACTGCCTGCTAATGGGCAGTGTTATCTCTAACGAGAAAACACTGTACGAAGGCCGGCAGTGCACTGAGTGCGCCAATAACCATAGATGTTGACGCGCCTTAAGTTAAAATAAAAAAATCTCCCATTATACATTCGATCAGCGCTCAACAAGTGTTACAGTAGAACTATCCATCTGAGATCTAGCGCCGCCATAACTAATTAGGTAATGTTCGAGCATTCCAGGTACGGAGGGGCGATAAAAAACAAAAATGATATTGTTTTAGATATATCAATGTTTCATAAATTTTCATAGTCCTAATAGTAAATATTTTATTTTAATTACTAGCTCACTTACAAATAAATATATTTCTAATTTTAATATTCTCAGAGAGTTATTATGTAGTTCAATTAATATTAAAAATGTAACAATTCTACAAGCAAGTGCTTAAGAAACTAGAGCGGACAGAATTTGATGAGTTAAGAATTGTATGGATGACACTAATTATCTGTCTGAAATTAATAAAAAAATCGAAAGATTTCCTTCAGATTAAAGCGAGTTATGATTGATTGACCCAATTCCTCTTTTCTTAGGCCAGACGACAGAGCAACACTGCCCTTTTTTGAAATGCAATAATCACTTTTATTATTACATTAAGAAGAGTATTAACATCGGACGTGGATGGAATATTAGTATCGATATTTACCTATATGTTTGATCTTCAGAAGTTGAAAATCATGCGTACTATACAAAAAAAATAACTTCATGGGAGACATGAACATTAATGGAATTGGAGACTATCCTTTGCTGTCTCATTCCAAAAATCGACACGAGATGTGCAAGTTTCCATCGTTGGCACCAATCTACTACTCAATCCACTTATTGGCAGCTAGTCTATAAGATAGGCTTAACATTTAATAATATTAATTAAATATCAAGTTTTTATTTACACAGTATAATATTTATGAAACACAATAAACTATGAGCAATGACTGCATAGGTGAGTTGTATTGAGAACTATGGCCGCATCTAAGGTAAACTAGTCTAAGATGTGTAGTCAAGCCTGTCTTGTAGATTTCATCCTGGATATGGAAATGCGAACTACATCATTTGTTTGGCCGAGGACGGGTCACTACGCCTACACAGAGTTCAGCCACCGCGGCCCAGTTAGTTCCTCTATTCTTCTCTATTTAATAAACATCTTGTAAACCTGCCTCTTTAAAACTATCCTATCTTTTTATCCCTACATTTTTTTTTTATGCGTGTATGTTTTTAACTTAACTGCGCCAATTAAATTCACCTATTACGGATATAAGTAAAGACTACTTGTGGCAGTTCAACAAATATCAATAATTGGTAAATACTCAGCTGGTCATTAATGTTATTTAAACAATGTTATTTAAGCAATGTTATTTAAACAATGTTATTTAAACAATGGGATCTAAACAATGTTATTTAAACAATGTGATCTAAACAATGCTATTTAAACAATGTTATTTAAACAATGTTATTTAAACAATGTAATCTAAACGATGTAATCTAAACAATGTTATTTAAACAATGTTATTTAAACCATGTTACTTAAACAATATTATTTAAACAATGTGATCTAAACAATGTTATTTGAACAATGTTATTTAAACAATGTTATTTAAACAATGTGATCTAAACAATGTTATTTGAACAATGTTATTTAAACAATGTGATCTAAACAATGTTATTTAAACAATGTTATTTAAGCAATGTTATTTAAACAATGTGATCTAAACAATGTTATTTAAACAATGTGATCTAAACAATGCTATTTAAACAATGTGATCTAAACAATTATATTTAAACAATGTTATTTAAACAATGTTATTTAAACAATGTGATCTAAACAATGCTATTTAAACAATGCTATTTAAACGGAGTTCCGTGTGTGACACGGTAGAGTAAAGACGTGTTATTATAGCTCTATGTTTAAGTGACTTTTTTTTGAAGTTATATAAAAGGCTAATTTGTAAAAATTGCGCAGTTTTTGTTTTATAGTTTTTCTATATTATACTAAATTTTCATGAAATTTGGTGCATCGAAACCATCAGAAAATTAAAAAGATTTATTATAGTTTTTAATAAAACTAGTAAAGATAGTAGTGGATTTAGTGTGTGGACTTGAAGTAGTGGGGAGAGCTGCATTATTATTGTTATGTTACTTCTATCAACTTCACGTATGTTTAAATAAACTTCAGTATAAAATATAATATATAGTAATATAATATATAATATTTATTATAATATATTATTATAATTTTTGGTGCTCTAATATTAATGAGTCAAGAGTCTATTGAGAAATACTTGGAGCCCAGGGCTAAAGAGTCTAAAAGAAGGCGTGCTCCAAATTCTCCAGAAATGACAAGTAAAATCTCTCGATCAGATCATTTAAGTGAAATGGATGCATCTAGTGGTAGCATTCAGCCTGCCTGGCTACATGATATGATGGGCATG
Source organism: Triatoma infestans (assembly GCA_011037195.1). Lineage (NCBI taxonomy): Eukaryota > Metazoa > Arthropoda > Insecta > Hemiptera > Reduviidae > Triatoma > Triatoma infestans. Next base: position 19,326 of record JAAEAF010007990.1, read on the forward strand.
ATAAAGTCATTAAATGAACAAATGGCCAAGGTGGCTACCAAAGATGATTTAAATAACATAGACAATAAAATTGAGAAAGCGTTGTCTGGCTATAATGAATTAAAAAAAGATTTAAAAGTCTTGAAGCAAGAAAACAGAGAGTTGAGAGAGAAGATAGAAGCATTAGAGAATCGAACAAGAAAAAATAATTTAATTTTTCGTGGTCTTCCCGATCATAGTGATTATGAAAAAGTTATTAGAGATGTGTGCAGAAACGTTTTGAATGTAACTCAAGATATAAATATACAGCAGGCATTTAAATAGGTAATTTGAAAGATGATAAAAAGATAGTTTTCGTGGAGTTGGCTTCATACAGGGATATGGCAGCTATACTGTCCAAGTTAAGTAATTTAAAAAATACAGGCATTTATATAAACCAAGATTTTGGATTTTTAACCAGAAGGAGAAGAACTAAACTGTTATTATTGAGAAAAGAAAAAAAGCGAAGTCTGCCAGAGATGAAAATTCGTTTGCAAGAGGATAAGTTAACAGTAATTAATGTTAATGGTCAGTCCGTGAAGTTAAAGTGGAGTGAGGACAGCGGTCTGTTAACAACCGATGATATGAATGGTTTTGCAGAACTGAAGGTAATAACCGGTTATGATTTTACTTATGTATTTAAAAGCGACGATAACATTAAAACATCTGTATCCGATGAACGCACAGTTCAAGGTGGAAGTCAGCGATTATCGCCATGGCGATGTCTAAAAGGTGAGGTTATTAATTCTACATCTACAGCTCGAACTTCGCGTGATAGATCTGTGACATCTGATAAAAACCTAAAAGATAGTTTTTCTATTTCTATATTAGGTTATAATATTAAAGGATTAAATAATAAAAAATTCAATCAAAATTTCATAGAATTCGTTGAAAATTATGATTTATTTTGTCTAAGCGAAACTTTTATTATAAATACTGATATAAGTAGTTATGAAAAATTGTTTAATGAGCATAAATTACATTGGATAAATGCTAGTAAAATTGATTCTAGTCGCGGGCGAGCTAGTGGAGGCTGTTTATGGGTTACAGAATCTCATTATCTATTAAAATAGAGTACGAGCGTATTAATAATTTAGTAATATTTAAAGTTCATAAAGAAAATAAATGTATACGTATTTTGCCGGTATATTTAAATTGTACATCGTGGATGAAAGATTTTTCCGTAGTACGTGATACATATGTTGAAAGTAATTTATATAATTGCATTGTGTTAGGGGATTGTAACGCCAGAGTGCTTGATGCTCAGATAGTGCCTGTTGAAAAAGATCAGGCAATTTTTCAGTTAAAAGAAATTCTAAAGATAAGGTGTTGAATGGAGAGGGCAAACTTTTTTTAGAATTTTGTGAGGATAATGATTTGTGCATAATCAATGGTCGATCAGTGGACGATAATCAGGGTGAATATACATTTGTTGGGCCTATGGGATCATCAGTTATTGATCTGTGCTGTGTACCTTATCATTGTCTAAAATATGTTAGAAGCTTTAGAGTGTTAACTGAAATTTATTCTGACCATATGCCCATAGAGTTGACCTTGAATCTGGGGAAACTAGTACAGCCTTTTGATATTACGAACAAATTCAATGTTTTACTGCCAAAATTATTGTTCACGAAAAAAGATAATGTAGAGTACCCAAGTAAAATATTAAAAAAAATTAAACTACAGCATGATCTTGACTTAATAGATACACAGCAGGATATTGATAATGTGGTAGATTGTGTTAAACAATGTGCCGAAAGAGGCAATTTTAAAGAGTGTAAAAATGAAATTATTTTCAAAAAACCATGGTACGATTTTGAATGTTTTAAGTTAAGAAAGATATCGTATAAGTTGTTAAATATTTATCGAAGGTCAAACTCAACTGTTGTCAGAGAACTTTATACAAAAGCAAATAGTAGGTATAAACAGACTTGTATAAGAAAGAATACCTTTTATTATGAAAACTTAATTTTATCTTTAAATAAAGTAAATAATAGTAAAGATTATTGGGCTATAATTAACACATTTAAAAAAAGAAATAAATTCGTACTTCCGCGATGTACTCATAACGAATTAATCAACTATTTTCGTAATCTGTTGAATCCCTGTTTAATTAATTTATCATTATCGTATGCTGAACCTTTAATTGTTAATCATGAATTAGATAAAGCGATGGTAATAGATGAATTAATTGATGTTCTAGCGAAAGCAAAAATAAACAAGGCGCCGGGAAGAGATAGGGTGCCTGTAGAATTTTATAAAAATGCGCCAAGTGAGTTTTTAAATATGATATTGAATGTGTTTAATAACATTTATGACAAAATTTCGGTACCTGCCTCTTTTGTAAAAGCAATTATTTTTCCGCTATATAAAAGAAAAGGTGATGAGAAGTTATTACAAAATTTTAGAGGTTTATCATTTATAGATTCCATTGAAAATTGTTTGCCGGTATTCTAAAAAATAGGCTAACAAGATGGTTAAATACAGAGAATTTGTTACATAAATTTCAAGCCGGGTTTCGCGCTGGATACTCCACTGTTGACCAAATATTCACATTGTATAACACAGTTCAGTTAATATGGGCTCAAAATAGTAAGAAAAAAGTTTATGCATTTTTTGTCGACTTCAGGTCTGCCTTTGATCGCGTGGACAGGCGTGCTATGTTCTATAAGTTGTATAATTTGGGAGTGTCAACTAAAATGTTGAGTGCAATAAAAGGATTATTTCATAGTACTTCTGCAGCAGTCTGGACAGAGCGTGGACTGACTGATGATTTTGAAATAAGTATGGGAGTAAAACAGGGATGCGTAATAAGCCCGGTATTATTCGCCTTATACCTTAATGACTTATATGATGAGCTAGATGGAGGTGTTACAATAGCAGGCTTAAAAATAAAATTATTGGCATATGCAGATGATGTGGTAATAGTTGCTGATAATATTGTCACAATGAGGCGTATGATTAGTAACTTGGAATGCTATTGTGGAAAGTGGAATTTGGAAATGAATTTAGCCAAATCCAGAATAGTAGTATTTAAGCCGAGTGGTGGCAAAACATCGGGTAAGGAAAATTGGTATTTTCGAGGTAATTCAATTGATAAAGTGAATGAATACGAATATTTAGGTGTTAAATTTAGTAGCACGCTGAACTTTAAAAGGCATCTTATCGCTAAATTAAGTCGGGCCAAATTCGGGTTAAACAGTTTCGGCAGTGTTTTGTTTTCTAATAAAAATATAAATTTTGCCAAAAAACTGAGGTTATTTCATGCAACTTCACGCTCGGTTCTATGTTATGGGGCCCAAGTTTGGGGCTGGCAACAGTTTGATGAGGTTGAAAAGATTCAGCGCTTTTTGCTTAAAAAGATATTTGGATTGCCACAGAATACCCCTACCAACTTTTTGTTACTTGAAACCGGTCTAAACAGTATGTATATGTATACGTATCGGCTGCATGTAAAATATGTTGGAAAAGTATTGCTAATGGCTGATGGCAGGTTACCTAAATTTTTGGCTAAATCTATGATTGATAAAAAATTAGGTTGGGCCAAGGAATGGCTATCTCTTGTCAATCACTTTAATATTGACCTCGGCATTAATAGAAACATTGTAGAACAGTGGGATGAGAATTCGGGCACACTGTTGCGAAATATGATTAATTTTGAAAATAATAATTTATACAAGAAAGTTAATGATAGCGCGTTTCATTCACTATATAAGCATCTTAAGTTTCAGTTTAGTTCAGGTCACCACTATCTAACAACTCAGAGTTTTTTGGATTGCAAATTAATTATAAAAGTAAGATCAGAAATGATTAATTTAAGATGTAAACCATGGATATCTGAGTTCTCATCGGATTGTTTATTGTGTAATATGGGGCTCAAGGAAGACTTGCATCACTTTTTGGTGGTATGATCTGCTATCGGAAATTATAGATTGAAAATATTGGGGGAAGATAAGATTTCTACGGAAAGCATGTTAAAACTATTGAATGACCACAATTGGTCTCAAATTGTTGCCTATGTACGATGTGCTTACAAATATAGACAGTCTGTACTTGAAAACTTTACATAGACCACCGGTATTATTCTGTTTGTTACATCGGTTGAGTTTGTTTTCATAAGTTCTTATATTTAAAGTGTACAATATATGAAATAAGTATAATAAAAAATAAATATATAAATAAATAAATATGTATAGTGTATATATATATATATAATATAAATATAAAAAATATGGATAATATATATTGTGTAGTATAATTGATAAATATATGATATAATTTATTTGTATATATATATATATAAAATATAATAAAATATATAATATGTGATTGCGAATTTGATTTCATATTAGTGATTGTTTTATGTTACTGTTTGAGTTGGTTAATTGGATATAATTATATTTATTGCAATTCATATGTAGATATATGACTAATTAAGTAAATAATAAATAATTGGGAATGTAGGCAATATTTATATTGGTTATTATAGTTGTGTTAAGTAATTTTTGAAATTGTTTATCCGATAATTTATAAAGTATTTTGATAATTTATTCGATATTTTTAAATAAGTTTATTTTTGTGGAATTATGATATATTATATACTGGTATTGTAACGCGGAACTCGCCTGACGGTCACTGTACCCTAGGCTATATGATTCAATGAATATTATTTTTGTGCAATTTATGTATTTTGATCATAAATAAACAAAAAATAAAAAAAATGTTATTTAAACAATGTGATCTAAACAATGTTATTTAAACAATGTGATCTAAACAATGCTATTTAAACAATGTTATTTAAACAATGTGATCTAATCAATGTTATTTAAACAATGTGATCTAAACAATGCTATTTAAACAATGTTATTTAAACAATTTGATCTAAACAACGTTATTTACACAATGTTATTTAATCAATGTTATTTAAACAATGTGATCTAATCAGTGTATTTAAACAATGTGATCTAATCAATGTTATTTAAACAATGTGAAGTAAACAATGTTATTTCAACAATGTTATTTAAACAATGTTATTTAAACAATGTGATCTAAACAATGTTATTTAAACAATGTTATTTAAACAATGTTATTTAATCAATGTTATTTAAACAATGTGATCTAAACAATGTTTTTTAAACAATGTTATTTAAACAATGTTATTTAAACAATGTGATCTAAACAATGTTATTTAAGCAATGTTATTTAAACAATGTGATCTAAACATTGTTATTTAAACAATGTGATCTAAACAATGCTACTTAAACAATGTGATCTAAACAATTATATTTAAACAATGTTATTTAAAAAATTTGATATAAACAATGTTATTTAAACAATGTTATTTAAGCAATGTTATTTAAACAATGTTATTTAAACAATGCTATTTAAACAATGTTATTTAAGCAATGTGATCTAAACAATGTTACTTAAACAATGTGATCTAAACAATGTTATTTAAAAAATTTGATATAAACAATATTAATTAAACAATGTTATTTAAACAAGGTTATTTAAACAATGTGATCTAAACAATGTTATTTTAAGAATGTAATCTAAACAATGTTATTTAAACAATGTTATTTAAACAATGTGATCTTAACAATGCTATTTAAACAATGTTATTTAACCAATGTGATCTAAACAATGATATTTAAACAATGTTGTTTAAACAATGTTTATGAATATGTTGGAAAACTATTTTATTTTATTTGAGTTATTTATTAATTATCTTTATTAAGTATATTTCTTTTGAATTATTTATTTTAAATGCGTCCACTCTCATTAGCGAGCGTCAACGCCTGTGTAGCAAGGGATGCTACTGCCGGCATAACCCATAAATCATCAGGTGACGAGTCGGCAGCCAATCAGCCTTGACCGCCACACCAATACACCTACACACAGGGCTACTGTGCCCTTGCTACAGTACTACGTCTGTAAGTCTAACCAGACAAGCGTCAATTTTTGTGGCCACAAATTTCTATACAGGTCTTCAAAACACGACCTTGACGAAGATTTTCGATGAATTATTTACAGCCTTACCTCCAAGTGACAAGGCCATCATTTTCCAAATTTGCTTCAGTAGAAAAGAAGCGTTTTCCTTCTACTCGACGGACTACAACATCGTGTTTACCACTTCACTCGACATCTGGTGGATCCAAACAACGGCCCAGCCTCTTACGCGTCATTATTTATTCACTTGTAAATATTTCATTGTACTATTACCAACCTACTAACCCAATGATAAAATTAAAAGGAATTAATTAAGTTATCTAATTGGTACCAATTTCGATTCCTATCTGCTTTCTTTACTTTACAGTCCACAAAATAAATCATCATTTTTCTGGTCCTCCGGGCCGGATGTTATTAGTTTAAAAAAAAATACCTTAGTATTCACGAAAGCTTTAAGAGTCGTAAATGTTGATATCAATTTGATAACATTTTTGCATTCTATTTATATACATTAAATTTTACTTAATTACTTTATTACGTCTTTATTACGTTTTATTACTTTATAAATTCAATCATAACTTATTTACTGTATTGGTATTTGGAACTTTATGTTACTTATTTCATTTATTCATTTACTTCTTTTCACTATCAGTAGGATTAGTTAGTTTATTTAAGTAATAATATTATTTATCTTTTTTCGTTTCATGTTTTACATTATTTTTGTATATTTCTTTACAGCTCTATTTTCTTCTTTTACGCTGCATTTTCATTCATTGTTTTTCTTTCTTTGAATCTATTCTATTATTTTACAAATTGCAGCTTTACGTTATCTTTATTTTTACATTAATTATCTTTTTACTTTTTAATTAATTTTACTCTATTGTATATTCACCTTTCTTTAGTTTGCGATTATTTACCTGTTTCGGTAGTTTGCTACTTAAGCATTTAATATTAGTTACTGCCTTTTATTCTTTCTTAATTTTTATACATTCTCATAAACATGTCCAAATCCTTTGAAATTAAGGGTGGGAGAGCGACACTAAAGTAACTTTCAAAAGATATTAATCAGATTTTTCTAGTAGGCAAATCAGTTGTGGTTGATGGTAATACCGCGCTCAAAAATGAATTCATCGCGATGCTTACTAGGCTGGATTCCTTACTTTCAGAGTATAATTCAGAATTTAAGAGTTGTTCGGCAATCGCCATTGAAGTGGGTGAGGAGACTTCTTTCCCTACAAAGGACGATTTCGCTCAAAGAAAGGATACCCTCGGACTTTATTATAAGGCTATAGAATTTAATCAGAAACTCTCCGCTTTGGATAACACAAACACTTCCCTAAACCAAACGGTTGCAAGATCAAGGCTCCCAAAAATTTCTGTTCCCAAATTCTCAGGTTTGTTATCAGAAAGGCCAAACTTCAAACAGTTATTTCTTTCCATGGTTCACCATAACAGTGAACTTCCGATTGTTGAGAAATATTTTTACCTTGCAGATGCGCTTGCGGGCGAAGCTAAGACTGTCATTGCCACCTTTGTGGTTGACGAACAAAATTATAAACCTGCATGGGAAGCGTTGCTTAAACTTTATGACAACAAGCGACTTTTGGCCACCTCATACATCGACCAAGTCTTGAACTTTCCTTTATCTAAAGGCCCTTGTGATATATTATCCCTTCAGTCCTTTCTCAGGGTTATAGCAGAGAATGTTACGGCTTTCAAAAATATTCAAATTGAGAATGAAGCTGATTTTTATTGTTAACGTTGGCATTACGAAAGCTTGATTCTGAGACACAGCAGCAGTTCGAAACCAAACACGTTGATAATACCTGGCCATCTTTCAAAGAGTTGGTAGATTTTGTGCAAGGCAAGTGCCAAGTGCTACAACTAACAAAGCCATCGAATGAGGAGTCAGCAAAGGGACCTCGCCCTTTAAGGACAGCCATTAGATCACAGGTGCTGACCACTACCACTAATTCTTCCCTGCCACCGATATCGTCCAGTAAAGGTTCCTTGTGCTCCTGTCGCCTACAACATCACCTTTTTGAATGTCCTTTCTTTCGGGACAGGTCCCCTAACCAACGTAAACTCTTTCTGTTTTAACTGCCTTAAGCCGGGACATTACGTTTCTGATTGTTCGTCAACGGGTCGATGCCGTGTTTGCAGAGTAAAACACCACACTTTGCTGCATGACTCCTTGCTCGGTACACGAGGGAAAGATCTTCCACAACACAGCAATTCACAGGAGGTTAAACCGTCTTCAGGTGCGGTCCTTAGCGGTCCTAAGCAAGACGGAAACACACTTATTGCCAATGTCACAGGTCCAGCACAAGTGCTTCTGGGCACGGCAGAAGTGTTTGTTCTCAATTCTGAGGGAATACCGCAACCTGTGAGACTTCTGATCGATTGCGGATCCCAACTATCTCTCATTACCACCTCATGCGCAAAGCGCTTGGGCTTAGTATGGCAGGCAGCCAATCATAATCTAATTGCAGCTGGACAGACTCTCATGCCTGGAGTCAAAGGAAGGTTACGCTGTCAGCTGCAGTCTAGTGTATATCCAGAACAAAAGGTAGAAGCGAATCCTTTCATCGTACAAGCCATTACCGGGGAGCTGCCGACTGTCCCTCTTAATTCACAACTGGCTGACCAATTCGAACCGCTGCTACTAGCAGACCCCCTTTTCTGGAAACCGAGACCAGTCGATCTTCTTCTCGGAAATGACTTATTTATGAAAATCATTCGGAGCAGCCCTCAACCACTAGGTGGTGACTACGGATCGTTACAGACCATCTTTGGCCTTATTTTAATGGGTAGCGTTGCTGCCTCCAAGTTTGCTAGTGGTTCTTCTCACTGTCTGTGCCTCACCGAAAGTCCGATTTCGGCGGAGCTTATTAATCGGTTTTGGGAGATGGAAGAAGTGTCCTTTAATTCTACCGACACTCAGAATGATCCGTGTGAGCAACACTTCTTGAAAACGCATTACAGAGACGCTACGGGGCGTTATGTCGTCTTACCCACCTTCAAAGGACCACCAGGTGACTTAACCGAATCAGTTCCATTAGCGTTATCTCGGTTTCACAACCTAGAATCTCAACTCCAGAAAAAACCTGTCATTAAGGACAAGTATATAAACTTCATGGAAGAATACCATAAGTTAGGGCACATGGCTCCCACTGCCTTCATGATCCCACATCATTCTGTTTTTAAACCCTCTGAGTCCAAACTCCGGGTAGTTTTTGACGCATCCATGCATACTTCTTCAGGGTCTCTGAACGACAAATTGCATGTGGGAAGGAAATTGCAATTAGATATCGCCGACATCATTTTGAACTTCCGGCGACACGTGGTCGCAATCACAGCTGACTTAATTAAGATGTACCGTCAAATCCTGATACACCCAAGCGAAAGGAAATATCAGCATATACTGTGGCGTTCTTCACCCGCACACTCATTGATTACCTATGAACTTAGGACGGTGACATACGGAACTGCTTCGGCTCCCTTCGCAGCTCTCAGAACTATCCATCAGTTGGTTAGTGATGAAGGTCAGCCATATCCTTTAGCAGCCCGCGTCTTGTTAGAAGATATCTACGTTGACGATACCGTGTCTGGGGCCCGTAACTTAAAAGAAGCCCTTCAGCTAAAGGATCAATTGATTAAATTGCTTGGGAAGGGGCAGTTCGAGACACACAAATGGTGCAGTAACAACAAAGAGTTCATGAACTCGGTCGGGTCGGACGCAGTTATAGAAGAACTGTCATTGGAACCAAAAGAGAGTTGCATCACAAAGATATTGGGAATGTCCTGGGACCCAGTTAACGATGATCTTTTCTTTAAGGTCAATCCGGTAACCACAAAAATCACAAAGAGAAGCATCCTACCGACAATAGCGCGTTTGTATGATCCACTAGGCATGCTGGCCCCTGTTATCTTCAGGGCTAAATGTATACTTCAGAATGTCTGGCTGTCCCGCTCTGATTGGGATGAGCCAGTGCATCCTAATATTGCTCAGGAATGGATGACATTCAGCCAGCAACTTCCCACTCTAGAAAATATTAGGATTCCGAGATTCATCCTTTTTTCGGATTTTAAGGAAGCACGAGTTTTCGGATTCTGTGACGCTTCACAGAAGGGTTTCGCAGCGGTACTTTATTTGCGCACTGTATCGTGCTCAGGGCAAGTGAAGGTATGCTTGCTGAAAGCTAAAACGAAATTAGCTCCTACCAAAACCGTCTCAATTCCTCGTCTTGAGCTTGCAGCAGCTCACCTTCTTGTGAAACTCAAGATCTCAATTAAGCGGCTGTTGGACGCTGTTTCAGTCTCAGAGGTCATCTACTTTACCGATTCCACTATCGTATTGGCAAGGCTGGGGAAGTCACCGCATCAATTACAGACATTCGTTGCCAACCGGGTGGCTTTTATACTTGACCATTCGGAAGTATGCAAATGGTATCACATACCATCCTCGGAGAATCCTGCCGATCTCGCTTCGCGCGGTTCATTCCCCGAAGAGTTGATAAATCATTCTTCTTGGTGGGCGGCACCAGAGTGGTTACAGCAGAATCCGCTTTTGCTTTCTCGCCCTCCAGAGCTTCCCGATGAGGTTCCAGAACTTCGCTCCCATATGTCTTTCTTTCTCAGCTGCAGCGAAGGAGAGTTAATGCAATGGATGTCACGACATTCTAATTATGGAACTATGATCCGCGCTCTGGCCTACGAGCTCAGGTTCCTTGCTAATGCGAGAGCACCACAAGTGAAGAGATCTCTCGGACCCCTTTCACCAAACGAGATAGACAACGCTCTCGCGTGCGTTAAGGCGGTGCAGCAGTCTCATTTTGCGAAGGAGTTTTGCTGGAAAGAACATAGAGCGCTTTCCAAGCGACTTTTGACTTTGGCGGCTTTTGTTGATGACCTCGGAGTAATCAGGGTGGGCGGACGGTTAGAGAATGCAGATCTACCCTACCATGGCAAGCATCCAGTCATCCTGCCGGGAAATGCTCATTTAACACGCTTACTCATAGATCACTATCACCTAGTACTCTATCACTTGGATACAAAGGCCTGGAGTACAGAGTACCTTCACACGTTACAACGTCGACCTAAATGGTACACTCACAATCAGCCCATTAAGAAAGGGGACTTAGTGTTACTGATCTACTCTCAAACCTCACCACTTCACTGGCCAACCGCGCGAGTTATCACTTGCCATCCAGGAGAAGACGGAATTGTACGCGTAGTAAGCATTAAAACCGCCAAAGGAGTTTTCCGACGCGCTCTCAGCAAATTAGTGCCTCTCTCTCCCATTACATGTCCAGATGATGACAAACACTAGCTTGATCTCATTTTTAGTAAAACCATTCGGTTTTAGGTGGGCGGTATGTTTATGAATATGTTGGAAAACTATTTTATTTTATTTGAATTATTTATTAATTATATTTATTAAGTATATTTCTTTGGAATTATTTATTTTAAATGCGTCCACTCTCATTAGCGAGCGTCAACGCCTGGGTCACCCAAACAAAGGGTATGCTACGGCCGACATAACCCACAAAACATCCGGTGACGAGCCGGCGCCAATCAGAGCCTGGACCTCCCACCCAATACACCTACAGCACAGGGCTATGTGCCCTTGCTTACAGTAATTACTCTGTAAGTCTGACCAGACAATTCAAGTTTTTTGGCCACCATTTCTATCCAGGTGCTTCAAAACACGACCTTGACGAAGCTTTGCGTTGAATTAGCTACAGCCCTACCTCTAAGTGACAAGGCCATCATTTTCCCAGTTTTCTTCATTAGCCAAACTAAATCATCACTATGAACTGCAATAGTACTTAGCGATATTCCTCCAATTTTACTAAAACTACGTGAGAAAGTGCAGTTAAGACACACAGATTTTTCTCTTTTATAAAACGAGCTTCATAGTGATGATTTATTTTGTGGACTGTAAAGTAAAGAAAGCAGATAGGAATCGAAATTGATACCAATTAGATAACTTAATTAATTCCTTTTAATTTTATAATTGGGTCAGTAGGTTAGTAATAGTACAATGAAATATTTACAATGTGAATAAATAATGACGCGTAAGAGGCTGGGCCGTTGTTTGGATCCACCGATGTCGAGTGAAGTGGTAAACACGATGTTGTAGTCCGTCGAGTAGAAGGAAAACGCTTCTTTTCTACTGAAGAAAACTTGGAAAATGATGGCCTTGTCACTTGGAGGTAAGGCTGTAGCGAATTCAACGAAAATCTTCGTCAAGGTCGTGTTTTGAAGACCTGTCTAGAAATTTGTGGCCACAAAAATTGACGCTTGTCTGGTCAGACTTACAGACGTACTACTGTAGCAAGGGCACAGTAGCCCTGTATGAAGGTGTATTGGTGGGGAGGTCAAGGCTGATTGGCTGCCGGCTCGTCACCTGATGATTTGTGTGTTATGCCGGCAGTAGCATCCCTTGGTACACAGGCGTTGACGCTCGCTAATGAGAGTGGACGCATTTAAAATAAATAATTCAAAAGAAATATACTTAATAAATATAATTAATAAATAACTCAAATAAAATAAAAATAGTTTTCCAACATATTCATAAACATACCGCCCACCTAAAACCGAATGGTTTTACTAAAAATGAAATCAAGCTAGTGTTTGTCATCATCTGGACATGTAATGGGAGAGAGAGGCACTAATTTGCTGAGAGCGCGTCGGAAAACTCCTTTGGCGGTTTTAATGCTTACTACGCGTACAATTCCGTCTTCTCCTGGATGGCAAGTGATAACTCGCGCGGTTGGCCAGTGAAGTGGTGAGGTTTGAGAGTAGATCAGTAACACTAAGTCCCCTTTCTTAATGGGCTGATTGTGAGTGTACCATTTAGGTCGACGTTGTAACGTGTGAAGGTACTCTGTACTCCAGGCCTTTGTATCCAAGTGATAGAGTACTAGGTGATAGTGATCTATGAGTAAGCGTGTTAAATGAGCATTTCCCGGCAGGATGACTGGATGCTTGCCATGGTAGGGTAGATCTGCATTCTCTAACCGTCCGCCCACCCTGATTACTTCGAGGTCATCAACAAAAGCCGCCAAAGTCAAAAGTCGCTTGGAAAGCGCTCTATGTTCTTTCCAGCAAAACTCCTTCGCAAAATGAGACTGCTGCACCGCCTTAACGTTCGCAGTAAGAGCGATGTCTAGCTCGTTTGGTGAAAGGGGTCCGAGAGATCCCTTTCCGAGAGATCTTCACTTGTGGTGCTCTCGCATTAGTAAGGTACCTGAGCTCGTAGGCCAGAGCGCGGATCATAGTTCCATAATTAGAATGTCGTGACATCCATTGCATTAACTCTCCTTCGCTGCAGCTGAGAAAGAAAGACATATGGGAGCGAAGTTCTGGAACCTCATCGGGAAGCTCTGGAGGGCGAGAAAGCAAAAGCGGATTCTGCTGTAACCACTCTGGTGCCGCCCACCAAGAAGAATGATTTATCAACTCTTCGGGGAATGAACCACGTGAAGCGAGATCGGCAGGATTCTCCGAGGATGGTATGTGATACCATTTGCATACTTCCGAATGGTCAAGTATAAAAGCCACCCGGTTGGCAACGAATGTCTGTAATTGATGCGGTGACTTCCCCACCATGCCAATACGATAGTGGAATCGGTAAAGTAGATGACGTCTGAGACTGAAACAGCGTCCAACAGCCGCTTAATTGAGATCTTGAGTTTCACAAGAAGGTGATCTGCTGCAAGCTCAAGACGAGGAATTGAGACGGTTTTGGTAGGAGCTAATTTCGTTTTAGCTTTCAGCAAGCATACCTTCACTTGCCCTGAGCACGATACAGTGCGCAAATAAAGTACCGCTGCGAAACCCTTCTGTGAAGCGTCACAGAATCCGAAAACTCGTGCTTCCTTAAAATCCGAAAAAAGGATGAATCTCGGAATCCTAATATTTTCTAGAGTGGGAAGTTGCTGGCTGAATGTCATCAATTCCTGAGCAACATTGGGATGCACTGGCTCATCCCAATCAGAGCGGGACAGCCAGACATTCTGAAGTATACATTTAGCCCTGAAGATAACAGGGGCCAGCATGCCTAGTGGATCATACAAACGCGCTATTGTCGATAGGATGCTTCTCTTTGTGATTTTTGTGGTTACCGGATTGACCTTAAAGAAAAGATCATCGTTAACTGGGTCCCAGGACATTCCCAATATCTTTGTGATGCAACTCTCTTTTGGTTCCAATGACAGTTCTTCTATAACTGCGTCCGACCCGACCGAGTTCATGAACTCTTTGTTGTTACTGCACCATTTGTGTGTCTCGAACTGCCCCTTCCCAAGCAATTTAATCAATTGATCCTTTAGCTGAAGGGCTTCTTTTAAGTTACGGGCCCCAGACACGATATCGTCAACGTAGATATCTTCTAACAAGACGCGGGCTGCTAAAGGATATGGCTGACCTTCATCACTAACCAACTGATGGATAGTTCTGAGAGCTGCGAAGGGAGCCGAAGCAGTTCCGTATGTCACCGTCCTAAGTTCATAGGTAATCAATGAGTGTGCGGGTGAAGAACGCCACAGTATATGCTGATATTTCCTTTCGCTTGGGTGTATCAGGATTTGACGGTACATCTTAATTAAGTCAGCTGTGATTGCGACCACGTGTCGCCGGAAGTTCAAAATGATGTCGGCGATATCTAATTGCAATTTCCTTCCCACATGCAATTTGTCGTTCAGAGACCCTGAAGAAGTATGCATGGATGCGTCAAAACTACGCGGAGTTTGGACTCAGAGGGTTTAAAAACAGAATGATGTGGGATCATGAAGGCCGTAGGTTCGCATGTACGAGCCATGTGCCCTAACTTATGATATTCTTCCATGAAGTTTATATACTTGTCCTTAATGACAGGTTTTTTTCTGGAGTTGAGATTCTAGGTTGTGAAACCGAGATAACGCTAATGGAACTGATTCGGTTAAGTCACCTGGTGGTCCTTTGAAGGTGGGTAAGACGACATAACGCCCCGTAGCGTCTCTGTAATGCGTTTTCAAGAAGTGTTGCTCACACGGATCATTCTGAGTGTCAGTAGAATTAAAGGACACTTCTTCCATCTCCCAAAACCGATTAATAAGCTCCGCCGAAATCGGACTTTCGGTGAGGCACAGACAGTGAGAAGAACCACTAGCAAACTTGGAGGCAGCAACGCTACCCATTAAAATAAGGCCAAAGATGGTCTGTAACGATCCGTAGTCACCACCTAGTGGTTGAGGGCTGCTCCGAATGATTTTCATAAATAAGTCATTTCCGAGAAGAAGATCGACCGGTCTCAGTTTCCAGAAAAGGGGGTCTGCTAGTATCAGCGGTTCGAATTGGTCAGCCAGTTGTGAATTAAGAGGGACAGTCGGCAGCTCCCCGGTAATGGCTTGTGCGACGAAAGGATTCGCCTCTACCTTTTGTTCTGGATATACCCTAGACTGCAGCTGACAGCGTAACCTTCCTTTGACTCCAGGCATGAGAGTCTGTCCAGCTGAAATTAGATTATGATTGGTTGCCTGCCATACTAAGCCCAAGCGCTTTGCGCATGAGGTGGTAAATGGTAGGCCGCCGCGCCTAGTCCCGGCCTTGGCAGAGTGCATATGCGGGGTCTCAAAAATTTTGCCGCCAGAACCCCCTAACAATAACTACTGATTTATATGCAGATGATATGGTACTACTCTCACCCACCTGGTTAGGGTCCCAAAGAAATCTTAATATTCTGCAAGATTATTGTACTGAAAATAGTTTAACGGTGAATATAAATAAAACTTTCGCTATGATTTTTGCTAAAGGCGGTAATTTTGCTAAAGTTAAACGGTTAATGTATAACTCTCAGTATATTGATTTCCGCAGCCAGTTCACCTACTTAGGTGTTCCGTTTTTTTCTTCTGCTAAATTCATTAGAACAAGCGAACACATTCTTCTCAGGAGTGGTAACGCTACAGCTGTGGTTCTATCGCTATTGCAAACATGTAAGAGCGATGATTGGAAAACTAAAATCCATTTATATAATTCCATTTCTGAGAGTGTGCTGTTATACTTATCAGAAGTATGGAGTTCTTGTTATTCTCATATTTTGGAAAGGGGCCACTTAAGATTTTTAAAACTATTATTGCATTTATGAAGATTCTTATGTCAGACTAGAAAGTGGTAGATATCACATACAGTTTAAAATTTTTAAGCGGATGTTAAACTGGTGGCAATCTTTGCTTGAAATGCCAAATTTCGATTGCCTAAATTATGCTATTCTAGATTGTTAGAATTGAGTAATTTTAACATGCCATATAATTGAGTAGTAGAAATGAGAAAA
The DNA here is from genome assembly GCA_011037195.1 of Triatoma infestans. Taxonomy (NCBI): domain Eukaryota; kingdom Metazoa; phylum Arthropoda; class Insecta; order Hemiptera; family Reduviidae; genus Triatoma; species Triatoma infestans. Next base: position 35,611 of record JAAEAF010007990.1, read on the forward strand.
TATGTAATTTCTATTGGCGCAGATCATATTTGACAAGCCCAGGATTCCCAAGTAGTTCAAGACAACTACCATAATATTATGGTATTATCCAATAGATATTGGATTCTTTCAAAAATAACTTATTCAGTAGGGATATTGATTTTGTTTTAAACAGTCGTTATAGTAATAACTACAGAACTCTCTGTAACTTCTCTTACTCTTGTGAAACATATCTTAGTTTTACTACTCATTTCAATAAATTGAGTTTAATTGCTCGATTACGTTTATCCCATAAAAAATCTTTTAACATTTATTTAAACAGAGAGAAACTTTGGTTTGATTCCACTCGGTTTTGTAAATTTTGTATTCTGAACGAACCCGATGATTTAGCTCATAATATTGTAGTCCGTCCAGCATTTGTCACTTTGAGAGATAAATTTATAGTTGAACATTTTCTGCCTTCTATCAATAAGGAGCAACAATTAATTAATTTATTGACTTTCTTGGAGCCAGAGCATTTAAATAAATTAAATGATATCTTTTTACATTTCACTAAATTGTTAAAATACAGAAAACTGCTCACATAGTTTAATCATATTATTATTATTATATCTCTGCCAAATTAAAATTATTTAGGTATATTTCCAAATTTTATCTTAAGATAATAAACATTTTTTATTTTTCCACTGATGATGATAAGATAAATTAAATTAAATATTAGATCATGATGATGATTATTATTAATTACTTATTATTATTATCATCGTAACCATTTATGTTTGGTTCTTCCAGCAAAACAGTATGTTAAATTTCTAAATTCTGTTTATTTATTTTCTCTTCACCGAGACATTATGTTTATTTTTACTCGCAACTTATTGCTATATTTGTAAAATTTATTAAAACAGAAAACTTTCAATTTATCTCAAACACATTATTTGTAAATATTATTATTAATTTTTTTAATTTGTAGTAGAATTATTCGTTTTAGTTAAATTTATTGTATAATAATTTTTTATTTGTTATTCATTATTATGTTTGTTATTTATTACTGGGACAACCCCTTCTGTATGTTTCGACTGTAACAGAAGTAACATAAATAAAATAAAATTAATAGTTTTATCTGTTTTTATTAAAGTTATATTAGTATTATTATTCAAGAATCCTTTTAAATCTGTTGTAAATCGTGATTAATTTTTTTTTGTAATTTAGTTTTATTTATTTCTTTTAATGTTTTATTGTCTTTGGAAATATTTTTGGTATATTTTGTTTTGTCTAATACAAGGGTATTTTGAATTAGGTCGTTGGTTGAATTTCTGATGGCGTTTTTATGATTATCTGAGATGTAATAGTTTAGCAAGTATAAGTTGAAGTCAACTCTCTACACGACTACACGAATAGATGAAAATCCGAAACCAATCAGGAACATCAGAAATATACACCTACATCAGCTAAAATCTCAGATGATTGAATGTTATTAAAATCATTAACGTATCAATACTGATCTATGAACCTATAAATAAAGAATACAGGAAATAATGAAATATTAACAGATTCACAATATAATTTTATTTGATATTAATAAGATTTAGTACATTTTGCTAATTTATAATTAATTTTCTTCTCCATTTTCTCAACATTTCTTATGTTTCAAAACCTTGAAAGCTGCAACAATATAAAGTTAATGATTACTAAACGGTTATAACTATTCTCATCATGAATATAAATAAGTTTTTTACGAAAGCCAGTAAGTTAGATAGGAGAACTCCAATGTAGGAAAACTTTAAGTAGCTTTTCTCCCAGAGCTGTCCTTCACTGCCACATATGTATATCAACTAAAATTTGTTTCAAGTACTCAGCCCTGAGAAAGTTTTAACGGCAAATTTAGTTTAAAATTGAGAACCATGACTAATTCTCCTGTTTTTCAAGAGATAGTTTGCGCTAGTTCTTTAACTTTCTCCTACTTGCTAGAAGCGTAGGTAGTGTCTAATTTTCAACGAGAACAACGTGATAACGTTTACACGCGTCCATGCACATGTATACCTACATAACATGTATTATGAAAGATATTTTTCGAGATTGCCTACATCTTTTTGTGGTCATCAACCAGTTTCGGGCATTCGCCCATCATCAGGATGTTTTAACATCATCGAAGTTAATTATCTTAACACATATTATAATTTATTAGCTAAACATCCTTATGATGAGGGAACGCTCAAAACCGGTCGATGAGCACGAAGTGAAGCAGGCTCTCACGGTTATCAGCTAAAATATCTCTGATGAAGCATAAATGTGTATGCACTTATGTGTAAGCACAGAATATCTCAAAAAGGAAAAACGCAGAAACTCAAATTTGATAATTCGATTAGGTGTCACCCATCATCGATTACTTGACACTGCAAGTCAAAAATATTGGTCAGAATCATAAATAAATTAACTGTAGAAGGTAGTATGAATGTATCACAACAGATATTTGTAATTTCCGTTGTTATCATTTCCGTATATTATTTCTGTTTGGATATATTTCGTTGGTTTATTTGAAAGTAATGAAATACTACTGGCTTATTCACACCAATGCCTTACAAATCAACAACAAATGTTTTAATAAAAATTTTAAAATTCTTTTTTTTTATTTTTAACATTGAAAATATTTTATGGGAGGTTATTTGATAAAAATCGTGATTACAATTCCGAATGGGTGCCGCACATTTACGGAGACAGTTGAAACAGTTACCTACATTAATTATAAGGTTAGTACTGGTGTAACCAATTCAAACGTGTAACTAGTAAACATATAATAAAATCATAGAGACATTTTCCGTGGTAGCCTGCTTCATTCTGTGGTCATCGACCGGTTTCGGGCGTTCGCCCATCTTCAGGATGCGTTTTTCAGACAGTGTGACAACACAGACTTGCAGAGAGAAACCTAGTTTTCACACTCCTTTCACTTAGAGTATCTGATGCTTTCCAGCTCTGCGGAACCAACCACCACAACAACATATAATAAAATATTGTTAAACTTAACTCGACGTATTTTTTCTTGATATTTCTTTACATTTAATCTGTGAGAATAAGATCTAAACATGAAAAAGATACTTTAACATGTTGTCAAGTGTAGCAACCAATAAAATACCAATAAGCAACCAATAAGAATGTGTATTTAATTTTTATATTTGCTTCTATTATTTTCTGGACAGGGTTTAAAAGTAACCAATAAAACTTTTCAATGTTGACTGTTTCGTGAAAAATGGTGTTTTTTTACATCCTCATCCCAAAAAATAATAATAAATCCGGTTTTGGGATTTCAGGCAGTATCACAATCAACCAGATATTTAATACAATAAGGATAGTTTAAAAAACGGTGTAAAATAATTCTGCCAAATATTCTTCACATTTCTAATTCTTACTAGACTGGGCTGAATGTTAAATCAATGTAGCAATTCAAACTTAATAATAACTTTTTGTCAAAAGGTATATGTAAGACTATATTTGTATGTATGTTCTCACGTGGATGTGCAAAGCAGTTAGTTCTTTTCAGGTCACAATCATTGCCGAAGGTTCTGGTTAAGGTCCCATTTGTAGCACATACAGGATTCCAAATCAGTGGGCACATCATGCGTCTACAGTCTGTTTTAGCAGGTACCGCTACTCCTAAACAGAAATTTTACTTTAATTGAAATTTTTATATAAAAAAAATTTGCTGAGAACCCCAGACTCACACGCAACATTCTCTCTATATATGTGTTACAATTTTAATGTAAAAAATACCTTCAAACCGGAAATTTTACTGCAGAAACTATTATCTTTAAAATATTTATGTTAGGTGGGATGCTGTAAATAAACATGGTTTTTAAGACATAACCAGATCTTATGTGTAACATACATTCGAATTTCTCTAAATGCAACTTAAAAACTGAAACAACTCTACAGTAAAAACACAACTTCCGGTTTATCAAACTCAAAACTTTGACAACATAGGTAATACTATTTAATACGATTTAGATAAAGGAATCGTATAAAAACTAAATTAGCACTATAATAAAAAAACACCCTACCTTGTCGGCGAAATATTTCAAATAAAAGTTCCAGCACCTAATATGTGTCGGTGATATACGAATTTAAGGAAAATCGTTGGTTCCATTTTCGAGAAAATCGCAAAAAAGTGAAAAAGTGAGTAAAGTGGTACATGCTTGAGGAATTCTGACAGATATCTTACTGTTGGATCTCAATTTTGTTTAATACTTGTTGCCAAGATAATCTGTTCTAGTACTTAGTGTTGGTGGAATTGTGACAACAAGATACTGTCTAAACACCCATTTTATTATATTGTAGAGTTGCTCCATCTATATTATATTGAAATCAACTATTTATTAAGTAATAATAATGGTTTACTACAAAATGTTTATAAAATAATGAAAATTGAAAATAACGTTACAGATAACTAAATTAAATTTCTATGAAAAAATAATGGGAAGACAGCCATGTTTTTGGAAATAATGATAGTGTTCTATAAATAAAAAAAAGTAATTAGCCAACAAATACTTCGTTTTACAGTACTATCTGCTAATGGTTACTTGGAACAATCATAATACTATGTGATAAGAACATAATGTCTAATATCAATTTTAATAACTAGAAAAGAGACTGTAAACAAAACTTCCAGAATATCAGAATCGATCATACTGTTTTTTAAAAACAGATTTTTCAACAGTCTATTGTTCCACATTCTTATATAAGTGTTTGAAGTATTAAGTACAAAATTTGTATTAGATATTTCAGATTTAGTTTTGTTAAGGCAAGGTGGTTAGTGAAATGAAGCTGTACTTGACAATCTTGGCAATCTTTATTATTATCAACGCAGGTGATTAAAATATTTACATATATATATACTTTTTATAAATCTATGAGATTTAATTTTATTTCTTTACTTGTTTGTTATGATAAAAACTTGCTCTATATATTGATAAGCAAAAAATGAAATCTATAAAGTCTAGAATTAGCTTGACGAAAATAAAGCTCTTTTTGCTTGATTTTAAACCTGTTTTTTTTTTGCCAGTTCTCTTCTCAAAGTTGAATAAAATTAAATAAACGTGAAAGGATTGGTGATAACAATTTCTTGCTAGATCAATTTTACGCATTCATTCATTGAACGTAATGCAATCATCTTCAGCTGATATTTACATTTAATCAATGTTAATTCTTTTTTAATAAGAAAATTTATTTAATTGTTGTGGTGGTTGGTTCTGCAGAAAATGTATTTAAGTCAATTCTTTAGCTAAACAGTCTTTGAATTATTTAATCTTATAAGAACATGTCGATTGAATGGAAGAACTTTGTTTAAACTAATAACGAGCTTTATAAAATAATCTACAAATTCATAAGGATGACAATTCTTAGCATAATAACAATCAGTTACTAATAAAGCCACCATGCTTTCCAAGGTTAGTTAGCTTGCTAAGTTAATAAAAAGAAAGGACTAAAATAATGAAGAATCAAGAATAATATGCGAATGACAAAATCTTTGTTAAACATATTATTTCATTACCCCTGTACACATCCTTTGTGAGTGAGTCGACCAGGCGAGGACAAGGTTTCTTCAACTGGGGACTAGCAACCCCGAAGCCATAAACTTCATGAAGGAGCCACTTTCAGTTTTGCTAGGCCTGATTAAGAGGGCGAAGTTGAGAGATGTGCTATAAACCCAGGGGGATCCACAATAGACTTCTCAATGAAGGTCGAAGTGCAATGAGGCGAGGCCCTCCCCAATCTAATCTGTTCTTGTATATCTACATTCGGATGTTACAAAGGGTTTGGAAACATAGTTATTTCCGGGTTCAAGTTTTATGAGGTTTTTTTTCCAACATATTTGTCATTATCCAGCTGATAATGACATCATTAAGTCGAAACGGTCCTGTGTAATGCATGAATAAATGAAATTAATAAATCAACAAGAAGGATATGTGTCACTAAACCTCATCTGGATCTCAAACTTCTCACCATTAACAAGATTAATCATTATGATTAATAGTTTAAATATTGCATATCTGGGTGAGTACGGAGATTGTATTCGCTTTAAGCAAATTTCATTGTAATAATTCTAATCGCTTTCGGTTTCTCAAGTTCATAAAGTAGTTCATCAAGTTCGTGTAGAAAGGTGATATCCAAATTATAGTTTCTTCCAGTTTAAACATAGATTCACCAAATTTTATCGGATCTAACATTATAAATACTTGATGTCAATGCCACTGCTACAATTCTACAGAATTAGAGGATGGTAGGAAGCAAGTCAGAACTTCATGGATCAGGTGTCAGGTGAAAACCCAAACCCGGTCAAAATTAAAATAAATAGGACGAATAAAATCCCAGAGGTTAATTATTAATTAAAACATTTTCGTTATTATTGTAAGAAGAAAATTTGGTGTGAAACAGCACAGGTTACCACACATAATTCTAATTCAGGAACGTTCTTCAAACAAGGAATTTGTAGTAAACCATTATTATTACACAATAAATAGTTGATTTCAATATAATATAGATGGCGCAACTCTACAATATAATACAATGGGTGTTTAGACAGTATCTTGTTGTCACAATTCCACCAACACTAAGTACTAGAACAGATTTTCTTGGCAACAAGTATTAAACAAAATTGAGATCCAACAGTAAGATATCTGTCAGAATTCCTCTAATATGTACCACTTTACTCACTTTTTCACTTTTTTGCTATTTTCTCGAAAATGGAACCAACGATTTTCCTTAAATTCGTATATCACCGACACATATTAGGTGCTGGAACTTTTATTTGAAATATTTCGCCGACAAGGTAGGGTGTTTTTTTATTATAGTGCTAATTTAGTTTTTATACGATTCCTTTATCTAAATCGTATTAAATAGTATTACCTATGTTGTCAAAGTTTTGAGTTTGATAAACCGGAAGTTGTGTTTTTACTGTAGAGTTGTTTCAGTTTTTAAGTTGCATTTAGAGAAATTCGAATGTATGTTACACATAAGATCTGGTTATGTCTTAAAAACCATGTTTATTTACAGCATCCCACCTAACATAAATATTTTAAAGATAATAGTTTCTGCAGTAAAATTTCCGGTTTGAAGGTATTTTTTACATTAAAATTGTAACACATATATAGAGAGAATGTTGCGTGTGAGTCTGGGGTTCTCAGCAAATTTTTTTTATATAAAAATTTCAATTAAAGTAAAATTTCTGTTTAGGAGTAGCGGTACCTGCTAAAACAGACTGTAGACGCATGATGTGCCCACTGATTTGGAATCCTGTATGTGCTACAAATGGGACCTTAACCAGAACCTTCGGCAATGATTGTGACCTGAAAAGAACTAACTGCTTTGCACATCCACGTGAGAACATACATACAAATATAGTCTTACATATACCTTTTGACAAAAAGTTATTATTAAGTTTGAATTGCTACATTGATTTAACATTCAGCCCAGTCTAGTAAGAATTAGAAATGTGAAGAATATTTGGCAGAATTATTTTACACCGTTTTTTAAACTATCCTTATTGTATTAAATATCTGGTTGATTGTGATACTGCCTGAAATCCCAAAACCGGATTTATTATTATTTTTTGGGATGAGGGATGTAAAAAAAACACCATTTTTCACGAAACAGTCAACATTGAAAAGTTTTATTGGTTACTTTTAAACCCTGTCCAGAAAATAATAGAAGCAAATATAAAAATTAAATACACATTCTTATTAGTTGCTTATTGGTATTTTATTGGTTGCTACACCTGACAACATGTTAAAGTATCTTTTTCATGTTTTATAATCACATTCTCACAGATTAAATGTAAAGAAATATCAAGAAAAAATACGTCGAGTTAAGTTTAACAATATTTTATTATATGTTGTTGTGGTGGTTGGTTCCGCAGAGCTGGAAAGCATCAGATACTCTAAGTGAAAGGTGTGTGAAAACTAGGTTTCTCTGTGCAAGTCTGTGTTGTCACACTGTCTGAAAAACGCATCCTGAAGATGGGCGAACGCCCGAAACCGGTCGATGACCACAGAATGAAGCAGGCTACCACGGAAAATGTCTCTGATGATTTTATTATATGTTTACTAGTTACACGTTTGAATTGGTTACACCAGTACTAACCTTATAATTAATGTAGGTAACTGTTTCAACTGTCTCCGTAAATGTGCGGCACCCATTCGGAATTGTAATCACGATTTTTATCAAATAACCTCCCATAAAATATTTTCAATGTTAAAAATAAAAAAAAAGAATTTTAAAATTTTTATTAAAACATTTGTTGTTGATTTGTAAGGCATTGGTGTGAATAAGCCAGTAGTATTTCATTACTTTCAAATAAACCAACGAAATATATCCAAACAGAAATAATATACGGAAATGATAACAACGGAAATTACAAATATCTGTTGTGATACATTCATACTACCTTCTACAGTTAATTTATTTATGATTCTGACCAATATTTTTGACTTGCAGTGTCAAGTAATCGTTGATGGGTGACACCTAATCGAATTATCAAATTTGAGTTTCTGCGTTTTTCCTTTTTGAGATATTCTGTGCTTACACATAAGTGCATACACATTTATGCTTCATCAGAGATATTTTAGCTGATAACCGTGAGACCCTGCTTCACTTCGTGCTCATCGACCAGTTTTGAGCGTTCGCTCATCATAAGGATGTTTAGCTAATAAATTATATGTGTTAAGATAATTAACTTCGATGATGTTAAAACATCCTGATAATGGCGAATGCCCGAAACTGGTTGATGACCACAAAAAGATGTAGGCAATCTCGAAAAATGTCTTTCATAATACATGTTATGTAGGTATACATGTGCATGGACGTGTGTAAACGTTATCACATTGTTCTCGTTGAAAATTAGACACTACCTACGCTTCTAGCAAGTAGGAGAAAGTTAAAGAACTAGCGCAAACTATCTCTTGAAAAACAGGAGAATTGGTTCTCAATTTTAAACTAAATTTGCCGTTAAGACTTTCTCAGGGCTGAGTACTTTAAACAAATTTTAGTTGATATACATATGTGGCAGTGAAGGACAGCTCTGGGGGAAAAGCTACTTAAAGTTTTCTTACATTGGAGTTCTCCTATCTAACTTACTGGCTTTCGTAAAAAACTTATTTATATTCATGATGAGAATAGTTATAACCGTTTAGTAATCATTAACTTTATATTGTTGCAGCTTTCATAGTTTTGAAACGTAAGAAATGTTGAGAAAATGAAGAAGAAAATTAATTACAAATTAGCAAAATGTACTAAATCTTACTAATATCAAATAAAATTATATTGTGAATCTGTTAATATTTCATTATTTCCTGTATTCTTTATTTATAGGTTCATAGATCAGTATTGATACGTTAATGATTTTAATAACATTCAATCATCTGAGATTTTAGCTGATGTAGGTGTATATTTCTGATGTTCCTGATTGGTTTCGGATTTTCATCTATTCGTGTAGTCGTGTAGAGAGTTGACTTCAACTTATACTTGCTAAACTATTACATCTCAGATAATCATAAAAACGCCATCAGAAATTCAACCAACGACCTAATTCAAAATACCCTTGTATTAGACAAAACAAAATATACCAAAAATATTTCCAAAGACAATAAAACATTAAAAGAAATAAATAAAACTAAATTACAAAAAAAAATTAATCACGATTTACAACAGATTTAAAAGGATTCTTGAATAATAATACTAATATAACTTTAATAAAAACAGATAAAACTATTAATTTTATTTTATTTATGTTACTTCTGTTACAGTCGAAACATACAGAAGGGGTTGTCCCAGTAATAAATAACAAACATAATAATGAATAACAAATAAAAAATTATTATACAATAAATTTAACTAAAACGAATAATTCTACTACAAATTAAAAAAATTAATAATAATATTTACAAATAATGTGTTTGAGATAAATTGAAAGTTTTCTGTTTTAATAAATTTTACAAATATAGCAATAAGTTGCGAGTAAAAATAAACATAATGTCTCGGTGAAGAGAAAATAAATAAACAGAATTTAGAAATTTAACATACTGTTTTGCTGGAAGAACCAAACATAAATGGTTACGATGATAATAATAATAAGTAATTAATAATAATCATCATCATGATCTAATATTTAATTTAATTTATCTTATCATCATCAGTGGAAAAATAAAAAATGTTTATTATCTTAAGATAAAATTTGGAAATATACCTAAATAATTTTAATTTGGCAGAGATATAATAATAATAATATGATTAAACTATGTGAGCAGTTTTCTGTATTTTAACAATTTAGTGAAATGTAAAAAGATATCATTTAATTTATTTAAATGCCCTGGCTCCAAGAAGTCAATAAATTAATTAATTGTTGCTCCTTATTGATAGAAGGCAGAAAATGTTCAACTATAAATTTATCTCTCAAAGTGACAAATGCTGGACAGACTACAATATTATGAGCTAAATCATCGGGTTCGTTCAGAATACAAAATTTACAAAACCGAGTGGAGTCAAACCGAAATTTCTCTCTGTTTAAATAAATGTTAAAAGATTTTTTATGGGATAAACGTAATTGAGCAATTAATCTCAATTTATTAATATGAGTATTAAAACTAAGATATGTTTCACAAGAGTAAGAGAAGTTACAGAGAGTTCTGTAGTTATTACTATAACGACTGTTCAAAACAAAATCAATATCCCTACTGAATAAGTTATTTTTGAAAGAATCCAATATCTATTGGATAATACCATAATATTATGGTAGTTGTCTTGAACTACTTGGGAATCCTGGGCTTGTCAAATATGATCTGCGCCAATAGAAATTACATATTTTCTCATTTCTACTACCCAGTTATATGGCATGTTAAAATTACTCAATTCTAACAGTCTAGAATAGCATAATTTAGGCAATCGATAATTTGGCATTTCAAGCAAAGATTGCCACCAGTTCAACATCCGTTTAAAATTTTAAACTGTATATGATATCTATCAGTTTCTAATCTGACATAAGAATCAGGCGTGCATCTTGATAGATGCAATAATAGTTTTAAAAATCTTAAGTGGCCCCTTTCCAAAATATGAGAATAACAAGAACTCCATACTTCTGATAAGTATAACAGCACACTCTCAGAAATGGAATTATATAAATGGATTTTAGTTTTCCAATCATCGCTCTTACATGTTTGCAATAGCGATAGAACCACAGCTGTAGCGTTACCACTCCTGAGAAGAATGTGTTCGCTTGTTCTAATGAATTTAGCAGAAGAAAAAAACGGAACACCTAAGTAGGTGAACTGGCTGCGGAAATCAATATACTGAGAGTTATACATTAACCGTTTAACTTTAGCAAAATTACCGCCTTTAGCAAAAATCATAGCGAAAGTTTTATTTATATTCACCGTTAAACTATTTTCAGTACAATAATCTTGCAGAATATTAAGATTTCTTTGGGACCCTAACCAGGTGGGTGAGAGTAGTACCATATCATCTGCATATAAATCAGTAGTTATTGTTAGGGGGTTCTGGCGGCAAAATTTTTGAGACCCAGGCACTTATGAATTTACGCCCGAAGGCAGGAATCTGGCGCGCGGCTACAAAATTACCACCTCATGCGCAAAGCGCTTGGGCTTAGTATGGCAGGCAGCCAATCATAATCTAATTGCAGCTGGACAGACTCTCATGCCTGGAGTCAAAAGAAGATTACGCTGTCAGCTGCAGTCTAGGGTATATCCAGAACAAAAGGTAGAAGCGAATCCTTTCGTCGTACAAGCCATTACCGGGGAGCTGCCGACTGTCCCTCTTAATTCACAACTGGCTGACCAATTCGAACCGCTGATACTAGCAGACCCCCTTTTCTGGAAACCGAGACCGGTCGATCTTCTTCTCGGAAATTACTTATTTATGAAAATCATTCGGAGCAGCCCTCAACCACTAGGTCGTGACTACGGATCATTACAGACCATCTTTGGCCTTATTTTAATGGGTAGCGTTGCTGCCTCCAACTTTGCTAGTGGTTCTTCTCACTGTCTGTGCCTCACCGAAAGTCCGATTTCGGCGGAGCTTATTAATCGGTTTTGGGAGATGGAAGAAGTGTCCTTTAATTCTACCGACACTCAGAATGATCCGTGTGAGCAACACTTCTTGAAAACGCATTACAGAGACGCTACGGGGCGTATGTCGTCTCACTCCCCTTCAAAGGACCACCAGGTGACTTAACCGAATCAGTTCCATTAGCGTTATCTCGGTTTCACAACCTAGAATCTCAACTCCAGAAAAAACCTGTCGTTAAGGACAAGTATATAAACTTCATGGAAGAATACCCTAAGTTAGGGCACATGGCTCCCACATGCGAACCTACGGCCTTCATGATCCCACATCATTCTGTTTTTAAACCCTCTGAGTCCAAACTCCGCGTAGTTTTGACGCATCCATGCATACTTCTTCAGGGTCTCTGAACGACAAATTGCATGTGGGAAGGAAATTGCAATTAGATATCGCCGACATCATTTTGAACTTCCGGCGACACGTGGTCGCAATCACAGCTGACTTAATTAAGATGTACCGTCAAATCCTGATACACCCAAGCGAAAGGAAATACCAGCATATACTGTGGCGTTCATCACCCGCAGACTCATTGATTACCTATGAACTTAGGACGGTGACATATGGAACGGCTTCGGCTCCCTTCACAGCTCTCAGAACTATCCATCAGTTGGTTAGTGATGAAGGTCAGCCATATCCTTTAGCAGCCCGCGTCTTGTTAGAAGATATCTACGTTGACGATACCGTGTCTGGGGCCCGTAACTTAAAAGAAGCCCTTCAGCTAAAGGATCAATTGATTAAATTGCTTGGGAAGGGGCAGTTCGAGACACACAAATGGTGCAGTAACAACAAAGAGTTCATGAACTCGGTCGGTTCGGACGCAGTTATAGAAGAACTGTGGTTGGAACCAAAAGAGAGTTGCATCACAAAGATATTGGGAATGTCCTGGGACCCAGTTAACGATGATCTTTTCTTTAAGGTCAATCCGGTAACCCCAAAAATCACAAAGAGAAGCATCCTATCGACAATAGCGCGTTTGTATGATCCACTAGGCATGCTGGCCCTGTTATCTTCAGGGCTAAATGTATACTTCAGAATGTCTGGCTGTCCCGCTCTGATTGGGATGAGCCAGTGCATCCTAATGTTGCTCAGGAATGGATGACATTCAGCCAGCAACTTCCCACTCTAGAAAATATTAGGATTCCGAGATTCATCCTTTTTTCGGATTTTAAGGAAGCACGAGTTTTCGGATTCTGTGACGCTTCACAGAAGGGTTTCGCAGCGGTACTTTATTTGCGCACTGTATCGTGCTCAGGGCAAGTGAAAGTATGCTTGCTGAAAGCTAAAACGAAATTAGCTCCTACCAAAACCGTCTCAATTCCTCGTCTTGAGCTTGCAGCAGCTCACCTTCTTGTGAAACTCAAGATCTCAATTAAACGGCTGTTGGACGCTGTTTCAGTCTCAGAGGTCATCTACTTTACCGATTCCACTATCGTATTGGCATGGCTGGGGAAGTCACCGCATCAATTACAGACATTCGTTGCCAACCGGGTGGCTTTTATACTTGACCATTCGGAAGTATGCAAGTGGTATCACATACCATCCTCGGAGAATCCTGCCAATCTCGCTTCGCGCGGTTCATTCCCCGAAGAGTTGATAAATCATTCTTCTTGGTGGGCGGCACCAGAGTGGTTACAGCAGAATCCGCTTTTGCTTTCTCGCCCTCCAGAACTTCCCGATGAGGTTCCAGAACTTCGCTCCCATATGTCTTTCGTTCTCAGCTGCAGCGAAGGAGAGTTAATGCAATGGATGTCACGACATTCTAATTATGGAGCTATGATCCGCGCTCTGGCCTACGTGCTCAGGTTCCTTGCTAATGCGAGAGCACCACAAGTGAAGAGATCTCTCGGACCCCTTTCACCAAACGAGATAGACAACGCTCTTACTGCGTGCGTTAAGGCGGTGCAGCAGTCTCATTTTGCGAAGGAGTTTTGCTGGAAAGAACATAGAGCGCTTTCCAAGCGACTTTTCACTTTGGCGGCTTTTGTTGATGACCTCGGAGTAATCAGGGTGGGCGGACGGTTAGAGAATGCAGATCTACCCTATCATGGCAAGCATCCAGTCATCCTGCCGGGAAATGCCCATTTAACACGCTTACTCATAGATCACTATCACCTAGTACACTATCACTTGGATACAAAGGCCTGGAGTACAGAGAACCTTCACACGTTACAACGTCGACCTAAATGGTACACTCACAATCAGCCCATTAAGAAAGGGGACTTAGTGTTACTGATCTACTCTCAAACCTCACCACTTCACTGGCCAACCGCGCGAGTTATCACTTGCCATCCAGGAGAAGACGGAATTGTACGCGTAGTAAGCATTAAAACCGCCAAAGGAGTTTTCCGACGCGCTCTCAGCAAATTAGTGCCTCTCTCTCCCATTACATGTCCAGATGATGACAAACACTAGCTTGATTTCATTTTTAGTAAAACCATTCGGTTTTAGGTGGGCGGTATGTTTATGAATATGTTGGAAAACTATTTTTATTTTATTTGAGTTATTTATTAATTATATTTATTAAGTATATTTCTTTTGAATTATTAATTTTTAAATGCGTCCACTCTCATTAGCGAGCGTCAACGCCTGTGTACCAAGGGATGCTACTGCCGGCATAACACACAAATCATCAGGTGACGAGCCGGCAGCCAATCAGCCTTGACCTCCCCACCAATACACCTTCACACAGGGCTACTGTGCCCTTGCTACAGTAGTACGTCTGTAAGTCTGACCAGACAAGCGTCAATTTTTGTGGCCACAAATTTCTAGACAGGTCTTCAAAACACGACCTTGACGAAGATTTTCGTTGAATTAGCTACAGCCTTACCTCCAAGTGACAAGGCCATCATTTTCCAAGTTTTCTTCAGTAGAAAAGAAGCGTTTTCCTGCTACTCGACGGACTACAACATCGTGTTTACCACTTCACTCGACATCGGTGGATCTAAACAACGGCCCAGCCTCTTACGCGTCATTATTTATTCACATTGTAAATATTTCATTGTACTATTACTAACCTACTGACCCAATTATAAAATTAAAAGGAATTAATTAAGTTATCTAATTGGTATCAATTTCGATTCCTATCTGCTTTCTTTACTTTACAGTCCACAAAATAAATCATCACTTAAGGAAGCTCGTTTTTATAAAGAGGAAAATCGGTGTCTAAACTGCCTTTCTCACGTATTTTTAGTAAAATTGGATTAATATCGGCTAGTCTATTGTCAGCTTCATGTGATTATTTATTTTCTACTGAAGAAAACTTGGAAAATGATAGCCTTGTCACTTGGAGGTAAGGCTGTAGCTAATTCAACGAAAATCTTCGTCAAGGTCGTGTTTTGAAGACCTGTATAGAAATTTGTGGCCACAAAAATTGACGCTTGTCTGGTCAGACTTACAGACGTACTACTGTAGCAAGGGCACAGTAGCCATGTGTGTAGGTGTATTGGTGGGGAGGTCAAGGCTGATTGGCTGCCGACTCGTCACCTGATGATTTGTGTGTTATGCCGGCAGTAGCATCCCTTGGTACACAGGCGTTGACGCTCGCTAATGAGAGTGGACTCATTTAAAATAAATAATTCAAAAGAAATATACTTAATAAATATAATGAATAAATAACTCAAATAAAATAAAATAGTTTTCCAACATATTCATAAACATACCGCCCACCTAAAACCGAATGGTTTTACTAAAAATGAAATCAAGCTAGTGTTTGTCCTCATCTGGACATGTAATGGGAGAGAGAGGCACTAATTTGCTGAGAGCGCGTCGGAAAACTCCTTTGGCGGTTTTAATGCTTACTACGCGTACAATTCCGTCTTCTCCTGGATGGCAAGTGATAACTCGCGCGGTTGGCCAGTGAAGTGGTGAGGTTTGAGAGTCGATCAGTAACATTAAGTCCCCTTGTATCCAAGTGATAGAGGACGAGGTGATAGTGATCTATGAGTAAGCGTGTTAAATGAGCATTTCCCGGCAGGATGACTGGATGCTTGCCATGGTAGGGTAGATCTGCATTCTCTAACCGTCCGCCCACCCTGATTACTCCGAGGTCATCAACAAAAGCCGCCAAAGTCAAAAGTCGCTTGGAAAGCGCTCTATGTTCTTTCCAGCAAAACTCCTTCGCAAAATGTGACTGCTGCACCGCCTTAACGCACGCCGTAAGAGCGTTGTCTATCTCGTTTGGTGAAAGGGGTCCGAGAGATCTCTTCACTTGTGGTGCTCTCGCATTAGCAAGGAACCTGAGCTCGTAGGCCAGAGCGCGGATCATAGTTCCATAATTAGAATGTCGTGACATCCATTGCATTAACTCTCCTTCGCTGCAGCTGAGAAAGAAAGACATATGGGAGCGAAGTTCTGGAACCTCATCGGGAAGCTCTGGAGGGCGAGAAAGCAAAAGCGGATTCTGCTGTAACCACTCTGGTGCCGCCCACCAAGAAGAATGATTTATCAACTCTTCGGGGAATGAACCGCGCGAAGCGAGATCGGCAGGATTCTCCGAGGATGGTATGTGATACGATTTGCATACTTCCGAATGGTCAAGTATAAAAGCCACCCGGTTGGCAACGAATGTCTGTAATTGATGCGGTGACTTCCCCACCATGCCAATACGATAGTGGAATCGGTAAAGTAGATGACGTCTGAGACTGAAACAGCGTCCAACAGCCGCTTAATTGAGATCTTGAGTTTCACAAGAAGGTGATCTGCTGCAAGCTCAAGACGAGGAATTGAGACGGTTTTGGTAGGAGCTAATTTCGTTTTAGCTTTCAGCAAGCATACCTTCACTTGCCCTGAGCACGATACAGTGCGCAAATAAAGTACCGCTGCGAAACCCTTCTGTGAAGCGTCACAGAATCCGAAAACTCGTGCTTCCTTAAAATCCGAACAAAAGGATGAATCTCGGAATCCTAATATTTTCTAGAGTGGGAAGTTGCTGGCTGAATGTCATCCATTCCTGAGCAACATTAGGATGCACTGGCTCATCCCAATCAGAGCGGGACAGCCCGACATTCTGAAGGATACATTTAGCCCTGAAGATAACAGGGGCCAGCATGCCTAGTGGATCATACAAACGCGCTATTGTCGAGAGGATGCTTCTCTTTGTGATTTTTGTGGTTACCGGATTGACCTTAAAGAAAAGATCATCGTTAACTGGGTCCCAGGACATTCCTAATATCTTTGTGATGCAACTCTCTTTTGGTTCCAATGACAGTTCTTCTATAACTGCGTCCGAACCGGCCGAGTTCATGAACTCTTTGTTGTTACTGCACCATTTGTGTGTCTCGAACTGCCCCTTCCCGAGCAATTTAATCAATTGATCCTTTAGCTGAAGGGCTTCTTTTAAGTTGCGGGCCCCAGACACGATATCGTCAACGTAGATATCTTCTAACAAGACGCGGGCTGCTAAAGGATATGGCTGACCTTCATCACTAACCAACTGGTGGATAGTTCTGAGAGCTATGAAGGGAGCCGAAGCCGTTCCGTATGTCACCGTTCTAAGTTCATAGGTAATCAATGAGTCTGCGGGTGATGAACACCACAGTATATGCTGATATTTCCTTTCGCATGGGTGTATCAGGATTTGACGATACATCTTAATTAAGTCAGCTGTGATTGCGACCACGTGCCGCCGGAAGTTCAAAATGATGTCGGTGATATCTAATTGCAATTTCCTTCCCACATGCAATTTGTCATTCAGAGACCCTGAAGAAGTATGCATGGATGCGTCAAAAACTACCCGGAGTTTGGACGCAGAGGGTTTAAAAACAGAATGATATGGGATCACGAAGGCCGTAGGTTCGCATGTGGGAGCCATGTGCCCTAACTTATGGTATTCTTCCATGAAGTTAATATACTTGTCCTTAATGACAGGTTTTTTCTGAAGTTGAGATTCTAGGTTGTGAAACCGAGATAACGCTAATGGAACTGATTCGGTTAAGTCACCTGGTGGTCCTTTGAAGGGGAGTGAGACGACATAACGCCCCGTAGCGTCTCTGTAATGCGTTTTCAAGAAGTGTTGCTCACACGGATCATTCTGAGTGTCGGTAGAATTAAAGGACACTTCTTCCATCTCCCAAAACCGATTAATAAGCTCCGCCGAAATCGGACTTTCGGTGAGGCACAGACAGTGAGAAGAACCACTAGCAAACTTGGAGGCAGCAACGCTACCCATTAAAATAAGGCCAAAGATGGTCTGTAACGATCCGTAGTCACCACCTAGTGGTTGAGGGCTGCTCCGAATGATTTTCATAAATAAGTCATTTCCGAGAAGAAGATCGACCGGTCTCAGTTTCCAGAAAAGGGGGTCTGCTAGTATCAGCGGTTCGAATTGGTCAGCCAGTTGTGAATTAAGAGGGACAGTCGGCAGCTCCCCGGTAATGGCTTGTGCGACGAAAGGATTCGCCTCTACCTTTTGTTCTGGATATACCCTAGACTGCAGCTGACAGCGTAACCTTCCTTTGACTCCAGGCATGAGAGTCTGTCCAGCTGCAATTAGATTATGATTGGTTGCCTGCCATACTAAGCCCAAGCGCTTTGCGCATGAGGTGGTAATGAGAGATAGTTGGGATCCACAATCGATCAGAAGTCTCACAGGTTGCGGTATTCCCTCAGAATTGAGAACAAACACTTCTGCCGTGCCCAGAAGCACTTGTGCTGGACCTGTGACATTGGCAATAAGTGTGTTTCCGTCTTGCTTAGGACCGCTAAGGACCGCACCTGAAGACGGTTTAACCTCCTGTGAATTGCTGTGTTGTGGAAGATCTTTCCCTCGTGTACCGAGCAAGGAGTCATGCAGCAAAGTGTGGTGTTTTACTCTGCAAACACGGCATCGACCCGTTGACGAACAATCGGAAACGTAATGTCCCGGCTTAAGGCAGTTAAAACAGACCTTCTTATTTCTGAGAAAGAGTTTACGTTGGTTAGGGGACTTGTCCCGAAAGAAAGGACATTCAAAAAGGTGATGTGTAGGCGACAGGAGCACAAGGAACCTTTATTGGACGATATCGGTTGCAGGAAAGAATTAGTGGTAGTAGTCAGCACCTGTGATCTAATGGCTGTCCTTAAAGGGCGAGGTCCCTTTGCTGACTCCTCATTCGATGGCTTTGTTAGTTGTAGCACTTGGCACTTGCCTTGCACAAAATCTACCAACTCTTTGAAAGATGGCCAGGTATTATCAACGTGTTTGGTTTCGAACTGCTGCTGTGTCTCAGAATCAAGCTTTCGTAATGCCAACGTTAACAATAAAAATCAGCTTCATTCTCAATTTGAATATTTTTGAAAGCCGTAACATTCTCTGCTATAACCCTGAGAAAGGACTGAAGGGATAATATATCACAAGGGCCTTTAGATAAAGGAAAGTTCAAGACTTGGTCGATGTATGAGGTGGCCAAAAGTCGCTTGTTGTCATAAAGTTTAAGCAACGCTTCCCATGCAGGTTTATAATTTTGTTCGTCAACCACAAAGGTGGCAATGACAGTCTTAGCTTCGCCCGCAAGCGCATCTGCAAGGTAAAAATATTTCTCAACAATCGGAAGTTCACTGTTATGGTGAACCATGGAAAGAAATAACTGTTTGAAGTTTGGCCTTTCTGATAACAAACCTGAGAATTTGGGAACAGAAATTTTTGGGAGCCTTGATCTTGCAACCGTTTGGTTTAGGGAAGTGTTTGTGTTATCCAAAGCGGAGAGTTTCTGATTAAATTCTATAGCCTTATAATAAAGTCCGAGGGTATCCTTTCTTTGAGCGAAATCGTCCTTTGTAGGGAAAGAAGTCTCCTTACCCACTTCAATGGCGATTGCCGAACAACTCTTAAATTCTGAATTATACTCTGAAAGTAAGGAATCCAGCCTAGTAAGCATCGCGACGAATTCATTTTTGAGCGCGGTATTACCATCAACCACAACTGATTTGCCTACTAGAAAAATCTGATTAATATCTTTTGAAAGTAACTTTAGTGTCGCTCTCCCAGCCTTAATTTCAAAGGATTTGGACATGTTTATGAGAATGTATGAAAATTATGAAAGAATAAAAGGCAGTAACTAATATTAAATGCTTAAGTAGCAAACTACCGAAACAGGTAAATAATCGCAAACTAAAGAAAGGTGAATATACAATAGTTAATTAAAAAGTTAAAAAATAATTAATGTAAAAATAAAGATAAGTAAAGCTGCAATTTGTAAAATAATAGAATAGATTCAAAGAAAGAAAAACAATGAATGAAAATGCAGCGTAAAAGAAGAAAATAGAGCTGTAAAGAAATATACAAAAATAATGTAAAACATGAAACGAAAAAAGATAAATAATATTATTACTTAAATAAACTAACTAATTCTACTTATAGTGAAAAGAAGTAAATGAAAAATTGAAATAAGTAACATAAAGTTCCAAATACCAATAGAGTAAATAAGTTATGATTGAATTTATAAAGTAATAAAACGTAATAAAGTAATTAAGTAAAATTTAATGTATATAAATAGAATGCAAAAATGTTATCAAATTGATATCAACATTTACGACTCTTAAAGCTTTCGTGAATACTAAGGTATTTTTTTTTAAACCAATAACATCCACGGCACGGAGGACCAGAAAAATGATGATTTATTTTGTGGACTGTAAAGTAAAGAAAGCAAATAGGAATCGAAATTGATACCAATTAGATAACTTATTTAATTCCTTTTAATTTTATAATTGGTTTAGTAGGTTAGTAATAGTACAATGAAATATTTACAATGTGAATAAATAATGACGCGTAAGAGGCTGGGCCGTTGTTTGGATCCACCAGATGTCGAGTGAAGTGGTAAACACGATGTTGTAGTCCGTCGAGTAGAAGGAAAACGCTTCTTTTCTACTGAAGAAAACTTGGAAAATGATAGCCTTGTCACTTGGAGGTAAGGCTGTAGCTAATTCAACGAAAATCTTCGTCAAGGTCGTGTTTTGAAGACCTGTATAGAAATTTGTGGCCACAAAAATTGACCTTGTCTGGTCAGACTTACAGACGTACTACTGTAGCAAGGGCACAGTAGCCCTGTGTGTAGGTGTATTGGTGGGGAGGTCAAGGCTGATTGGCTGCCGGCTCGTCACCTGATGATTTGTGTGTTATGTCGGCAGTAGCATCCCTTGGTACACAGGCGTTGACGCTCGCTAATGAGAGTGGACGCATTTAAAATAAATAATTGAAAAGAAATATACCTAATAAATATAATTAATAAATAACTCAAATAAAGTAAAATAGTTTTCCAACATATTCATAAACAATAAGAAATAGTCCTGAATCCTTTGTCAGCTTTCTCAGTGATGAAGTGTGAGTGTGTGTGTGTGTCTGTGTGTGAACAGCATAGCTCAAAAACGAAAAATCGCAGAAAGTTCAAACTTGATATTCCGTTTAGTTATCACTATGGGCTTCGACAGTGGGTCATCTGCCAAAATTCCTTAACCGGGAGTACCACTTTGCAAGTTTTTTTTTTTTACGTTTTTGCGATTTTCTCAAAAATGGCTCCAACGATTTGCTTCAAACATGGCATATCAACTAGAGATACTAACAGCTACTACTGTTATTTGAAACATTTCTCCTGAAAAATTCGTTTAAGGGCCCTTCTGGGGGAAGGGTGAGGTTAGGTTTTCATTTAAAGTGCTATTTCAGTTTATTAGACAATTCTATCATCTAAATAATTAGAATTCAATATGTTGTTGAAATTCCGAGTTTTAAAAAATCGGATGACCAGAAGGGCGTAACACATTACCACTTTGCTAAATGATTTTTTCACTTTTTCACGATTTTCTTGAAACTTCTTATATAAACTTCGTATGCAAATATGAACAACTTTTATGTAAAAATTTCTCTGGGAAAGTTCATTTATGCACTTATGGAGGATGGGTGGGGTTATGTTTTTCTCAAGTGAGTGCTATCATAGTTGATTAGACAATTCTATCATCCAAACAAAATTAATTAGAAATAAATAGATGGCTGAGAGAAACGAGTTTCAAGAAACTTAGTAAACCGAAAGTGCGCTTTTACTGGACAGTTTTTTCAGTTTTCGACGAATTTTATTAAATTTGCAACACAAACTATAAAATTTGTCAATTATAATTTTGAGAACTGGAGTAAGAGAAAGTTGTGTGATTGTTTCACACCACATTTTTCTTACTTCATTGATGTTGATCTAACAGAGGCCACTAAATATCTACAAAATTGAGTGCACAATAATCTATCCTACCAGAAACAAACACCTTATAATTAGATTATTCAGTAAGTAAATACAGATAAATTAACAATTATTACCATTTATTATTTTCTAATTCGGCCCGGATGACCAAAATTTGTCTGATCTTGTCAAACAAAGCGGTAAGTGGACTGTATTTGATAGGGTGTAGTTCTTAATGCGGGAAACAGAGAATACTAGTTCAAATAAATATGAATAATAGAACGCTTACCTTGCAAGATGTGGACACTGGCTTAACAACGCTCCAAGGAAAGGGATCCCAAAAGGAAAAGAGAGTCGACTCCACCACTCCCTCTGGCCGCAGATACCTTTGTGAACGTAGATGGTGTCCTCCAGTCTAAAAGGCGAGCAGATTGAAGGCCAAGTAGGCATAAGTAGATTCCTTTGTATGATGTACTGTACTTTAGCGGAGAACATGCGGTGTAACGAGAATAACGGAAAACTGCGTACCCGTGAAAATGCGGTGTAACGAAAGAGGCGAGAAACGAGACGCTCGTATACTTTGCGGTAAACTAACAGAGAGAAAACGAAATGCACTTAACATGCGCGGTAGCACGGTGGAAAGTAGAGAGCACTTCCGTGCGTGTACGAGCGTATGGTACAACAGTTTTCTAACAGAACTAGTACAGAACTTACTGATTGGAGGTGATACCGGAGAATGTTCAATCGGAAGTTATCGTAATTACGACAACAGCCGAAAGTAACATATGTGTTGCAAAAGGTATACATTGGGAGACAAAAAGACGTCAGGAGATTAAACAATAGGATTAGTTCTTTCTTTGTATTTGTAAATTTATTTCGTTTTTCCTTCACCTGCGTTTTTTTTACTGTGAATGAAAAATATTTTTTTTATTTATTTAAATTTATTTTGAACAAAATAGGTTATTTGGTGGACACAGAGCGCAGGCGCTGAGAAACAGCAGCTTGTTGAGTCAAAATAAAATAAAATTTCATTACCTAGCATCGTAGGTTCAAAACCCGAACCTTACAAACTTAATTTTTTTTTTCTTCTTCTCTTTAAATACCTAGCTAATTATTTTTTTTCTTTTTTCTACACTTCACACCTTATACTTCTTATTATTCTCCTTTTTCACTCTTTTCCTCTTTGGAGGGGTTTCGTCGTTTTCCCCATTCTTTTAATAAAAACGCCGTGGTGCTCAACTTTTATCTTTTTATGACAGACTGAGAAAGCTGACATCTATTCTGTTACATAGGTGAATCCGGGTTCGAATCTAGCAATGCTGTCATTAGATTTACTGTAGCATTCTACGAGATTCTACAGCGCACCCCAATGATAGGCAGTTTAGACGGTAACGAGAGAACACTGACCACAATCCGGCAGTGCACTGAGAAGGTCCGGAGGGCACAACTAGTCTTTGGGGACGCAGTTGCAATCTCCCTAAAAAGAATCTAAATGGAATGTGAAATTTTGAATTTATTGATAACTTTCTTATTTGTGATATTTTGTTCAAACACTAACACATACTTACTAAGAGAGAGACCTTTGACTAAAAACATTTTGTCAGATTTTGATAATAGATCCGAGATTATATAAAATGTTTTTACCGAATAGTCAGTAGTGAGTGTGTATCTCAAAAAATGAAATTTCACAAGTAACTTAAACTTTATATTCCGTTTTCGTATCACTACAGTTAATATAGTTAACTTGATCACCATCTGAAAGAAAGAATTAGATAAAAATTCAATTACCGGATATTTGAGTTCACAATTTTTTCTATTTTTTATTTGTAAGGCGCGTCAACATTATTGTCATTGGCGCCTTGGGCCGCCTCAGTGTACTGCCAGCCTCCGGACAGTGATCTCTCGTGACGGACAAACACTGTCCATCACCGGATAGTGAGCTGCGGAGGCTCCTGGGAAAAAAAAATCTAAGGGTAGCACAGTGGACACCAATCCGGGTCGTCCGCGTGGGAGTCCAGTACGCTACCTAATTGCTAATCCTATCCTAGTCATTTTACTAATATTTTTAATTAATTGTTTTATTATTTTTTTTTGGAAAAAGGCTTCAATGATTTTCCTTAAACTTCGCATAAGGGAAGGGATTAACTCAGTGACAACACGCTGGATTTCCATTCGGAGATCCGGGTTCAAATATGGCAGTGCAAACATGAATTTTTTCTTTCTAGGAGACATGACAGCCCGCTGCCCGGTGAAGTGTAAAGTTATTTGTAACTG
>JAAEAF010007991.1:0-13253 GCA_011037195.1 Triatoma infestans
TTCCATGGGGACCTTCATTGGACTCGAATCTTCTGTGGCATTGCAAGATGCTTCAGGTGTGCATCCATCAGAACATGGATACACGATTGATCACGAGAATGGTGGGCTAGAACTCTGGCCAAAGGCAGGCGAAAACGTTTATTCATAGCTGCTCGCCCAGACTAATTGCGGAATTACTCCAACTAGGCCGGGTGGCCAATAAGGATAGCTGTTGGCCTCCTCACTTATATATTGGCCATTGTAGACTTAATTAGCACTTGCACTGCATGGGCCTGGCAATGGATACCCTGTGCAAGTTTTGTCAGGAAACAGCACTGCATATTTTGTGTCAGTGTATTTTGAGAGGCTTGTATGGCTGAGGTTTCGTCTTTTTGGAGAGGAGAAGCTGTCGCCTGCAAGCCTCATCCAAGGGCCTCTTTCGGGACTATTGCATGTAATAAAGCAAACGGGACTCGAAAGGGTGCTCTGATTAGAGAAACTCTTAACTGATTACCTAGAAGCTTCCCCGGACTCCAAATCAGTTCAGATAAAGAACAGGATCGGAGAGGGTACTCCAACTTGTGGACTGTGCCACACTAAACCCTTAAGGTTCTCCCCTTACACCCTTAGCCAACCCCCGCAGAATGTAATCTAACATAATCTACTTCCTCACATCATATAGTTAATAAAATATAAGTTAGTATATATCAGTCAGTAGTTCTTGTGATTTTCAAACAACATAAACATCATTCTACCCCAATCATCAAATTACATTAAACTGTTAAGATATATTTCAATTTTGTATTTTTAAACAGATATTGGTTTCTACATTTTATTACTAGGCCATAATATGACATACTCATGATACAATCTTACAAATCCAATAAACATTATGAATTATAAAGATTAATAATTTTTTTTTTTTTGTATTTATAGAGAAAATGGTGTTGACGAACGTAAAAGATGATTATCTGAGAGAAGGTAAAGAGAACTGACAAGCTAACTTTATATAATTTAATAACTTTTAAAATTATTGACACCTTTATTTATAATTGAGAATTTCCTTTTCAGTTAGATTGCATTTTATAATTAAGTTCGTATAGTTATAGCCTTAAGGCGCGTTATTAGCTCTAACTATTGTAACCTGATATAAAGCATGAGTATATGTGTATTACATGATTAGAATTCTTTTCATACATAATTTATTATGGCTGCATATTTAGTAAGAAGATTTATTAATTCAAGGATCTAAGTATTTGCAGTATTTTGCCATCCAGTTTCAGAAATATTGCTATAAATGGCCATGAGAAAAGAAACTTTTTTTTTAGTATGGAATGGATGCAAAGAATAAAAAAAGCATTGTTATGTTAACATTTCTTTGATGTGCCCTCTGAACAATTCTTTTAATTAATTAGGCAATTTGATTTACCCCAGGTATTTGACTTTTTGTATTATAGCATGGTGGACCAAAATAGTTTATAAGAAAATTATAGCCCAGAACAGTAACTAAATGCCTAAATTAGCAAAGTTAAATAGCTTTACTCTGCTAGCCATGGAAACTAAATATGCCATCATTAAAATTGTAATGTTATTAAACAGGCTGAAGATAAAGGTCTAACAATTTAACACTAACTGGTTATCATCATATGTTGCATTTTTAGATTACATATTAATGTCTTGGTAGGTAACTCTTTTTCACAATTTTTGCACAACAAACTAAAAAGATAATAAACCCGGTAATAAAAGGATTGCAACAGCTTCAGTTGTAACGAAATTATATACAGTTTTATTTCAAATGTCCGAATATTCTTCTGTTCCTTTGAAAGACATTGAAACTATGCCAAAACATGATATCAGTTTGACCCATTGATCAAAATATTTTGCATTGAATAAGATAATTTATTTTTGTTTCTATTGATGTTTCCATGCAGAACACTAATAGAATTGTATGCAAGAGAGCTGGTAATGGCAGAGCGCGTGGCCTAGATATAGTAAACATAGACTTCAATAAACTTTTTATTGTAAATGTCCTAGCCACAAATTGACTGTTTCAATTGTTATTTTTTGTGTTTAGTGAGAGCCCAGAAAAAGAGAGCAGCGAAAGGTAAAAATTTGATTTTTTATTAAATAGCCTAATTTATTAATAATTTGCATGGGTGGATGCATGGTTATTCAAGATGTATAATTTAACAAGAATTGTTATAAACCCTTTTCTTTTCTTCTGTTTTACTATTATTACTACTTAGGGTTAGCCGTAAGATCAGAGCCGGACACGGTAGAAAGTTTTCAGTCTTGTCCATCATTCATACAGGCTTCGATGGATCAGATTCCACCATTCTTATTTGTCAACAGTTCAACGTATTACCTATGATTGCATGGACTTTGAGAATTGCGGGTCTTATAAGGGTACTCCAGAAAGACCAAGAACGGAAGATCTGAACGCAAGCATTGGAAAAGAAAGCTTCTAGTCTCTAATCCATGTGACCTGCTCCAATACCAATAGTAGAGCAGGATAGCTACTATACCAATAGTAGCTTTTTGGTAAGAGGAAGTATTGTAATCGTGTCAAATTTTCGATGTCGAGTTTTCACCGGAAATATCCGCTTTGAGATCCCCTGAGTCCAAAAAAGTGGTTTTTAGAAAAGGTGTATGTGTGTGTGTGTAAGTGAACAGCATAGGTCGAAAACGAAAAATCCTAGAAAGTTCAAACTTGATATTCCGTTTAGGTACCACCATGGGATTCGACAGCAGGTATCTGACAAATTTCATCAACTGAAAGTATCACTTACTGAATTTTTTTTTACTTTTTTGCGATTTTCTAAAAACTGGCTCCAATGATTTTCTTGAAACTTGGTATATCAACTACACACACTTTTACTTTGAAACTTTTCTTTGGGAAAATTCATTTAAGGGCACTTTTAGGGGGTGAGGTGGTATTAGGTTCTCCTCTAAAGTGCTTTTTCTATTTATCTAAATAATATTGCTTCTGTCTATTATCTAAATAATATTAATTATAATTAAATATATTGTTGAAATTCCGAGTTTGAAGAAAATCAGATAACCGGAAGTGCTTTTTTTACTGAGAAGTATTTTTCAGTTTTCTGCTATTTTCTCTAAAACGACTCCGAACTATTTTCTTTAAACTTGGAATGTGAACTACACATATAAAAAGCTTTTTAAGGGGGCTTTGGGGGAGGGGGGGAGGAGAGGAGTTGTTTTTTTCTCTAAAGTGCTATCATAGTTGATTATACAATTCTCTACCATCCAAATAAAATTAATTAGAAATAAATAGATTGCCAAAATTCTAGAGTTTCTGAGTTTCAAGAAAAGTAGTAAACCGGATGCGTTTTTACTGATCAGTTTTTCCGATTTTCTCCGTAAAAACACTGGCGAATTTCAATAAATTTGGTATACTAACTATAAAACTGGAGTAAGAGAAAGTTGTGAGTAGTATATCTCACCAGATTTTTTTTTTTATTTGCAAGACAGTCGTTGAGTTCTTTGCCTGTAAGACCTTTATTGAGCAGGGGCATGTTTCTTGTGACTACATTAACAATAAACTTCTATTTGAACTAGTGGTGCTTTCAGGTGTCTACATTCATTTAATTACATTCGGATGTTTCAAGAATGATGCAACGTTCCCCTCCGCCTTATATTAAAACAAGAAATTCCATCGTTAATACATGTCGTAACTTCTGAGTTCTACAACTAGAGTAAGCATACTGTAGTTTTCAGCCTACCAAAAGCAGCACCAATTTTCACTTAAAAGATACGTCTTATTCCGCCTCTCCAGGATATATCTCGTAGCGTTTTCTAGTTCTGTGAGAGGAAATAATTTAATTATTCAACATTCTATATTTAGAAGAAATCTATGATTAACACACGCAATAAAAGGCGCGATGAGAACGATACCGATATCGGCACTGGATATTTGTTGGAACTAACTCTCCTTCAGTATGTGGTTATGGGAGAGGCAATGAAGAAGGGTAATCTTAGGATGGGATATGAGGGAAAATGGGTGAGAACCTTTCGGGGAGATCACACTAGGAACGAGGATAAGATCTGGCAGGTGAACCAATTCTTGCTCTCTAAAATGGATGAGCCGAGCAAGAAATGGGGATTATGAGATTAATATCAGTAGTTTAGGGGAGAATACCCTCAACAAGCTAATGGAGGTGGATAATGGCTTATTTCTTGCTATTTGGATGGCTCTAGACAGAAGGAAACTGGTCTTTCAGAAGCGGGAGCATTATTACAGGTGTTAGACTGGAGGAGACCTATGGCCATGGGGGTAGGGCCACTGTTTTCCAGCCCGAGGTCATTGGTATCATTGAATGCTGCTGCCTTAATGGGGGTGGTAGGGAGAACTTAAAGAGGTGCGGATATTCTCTGATAGTCAGGCCGCACTGACGGCTCTAAGCAAGCCGTGGTGGAGTCCGAAACTGGTGAGAGAATGTAGGAGAAGGCTTAATACCCTAGCTCGGAGGGGCAAAGTGCAGCTCTTCTGGGTTCCTGGACATGCGGGAACAGAAGGCAATGAGAAGGCGGACCGGCTGGTTAGGAAGGGACCCTCCTCACCTTTTTGTGGTCTCGAGCCAGCCCTTGCCCGTCACTAAGAAGTTCTGGGACAGACAAGAGTTTTGGAGAGACATTGGGTGGACACGCAGGGGTGTCTCCAGGCCAAAAGATTTATCAAAGGGACTAAGTAGGGAATTTCGGATTGCCTGCATTCCCTGAGTAGGATAAGATTGAGGACTTTAGTTGGTGTGGTGACTGGACACACATATGGGTTTGTGTCTAGTCATTTACATAAAATAGGGAGGACGTCTATTCCCATATGTCAGAATTGTGATGATGGAATTCGGGAAACGGTGTATCATTACTTATACCAGTCTCTCCCTTTTGCCGGCAATAGGTTTTGGATTTTTAGGAGAATCTCACTTTCACGGGAAAGCCTGGGAGGGTTGGAGCTAAAGAATATTTTAGAATATTGTACACAAACCGGTAGACTACCCGGGGGAGATCAATTAGCGCGATAAAAGCCATGTTGGCTTAGGTTCCATACAATAGACACCCACGATTTAATAATAATAATAACACTTTCATCCTTAACAATGCTTTTTCACATCCTTGGACAAACAACAGAGATGAGAACAAAGTTGCAAAGGTACAAAGTTTAGCACAATGTTGCCTTGGATATTATTTCCATCAGAAAGCTTTAATTTAAATGGGTTTATCAAAATACTAGATATCAATTTCGAAAACTTATCAGAAAACAAAAACTTCTTCCTTGTTTATAACGTCATGATTTTTTTTTGTTTTCATTTTTCATTTTTTTTTTTACTTTTTCTTATTCCTAAGTATTACGATTGTGTCAAATTTTCACCAAAATAAATGTTTTAAGATTGCCTGAGTATGATCAATTAGAATGCGATTTACTGATTTTTTTTTTTTACTTTCAGTTTTTCACAATTTTCTTAAAAAATACTTTAATGCTTTTCTTTAAGCTTTGTGTACTATCTACATACATAAACACTTATCACATTTATTTGAGCATATTCTCGGAAAAATTCGTATTGTAGAGCAGTTCTGGGGGAACAGTAACATACAGCTTTTCAGCTTTTCCACAAAATACTACTTGAATTCAATGTCAGTTTCTATCGCTTATATAATATTACTATACATTAGAAACATTGTTAGTATTTATTCTTTTACTTAAATTATAAATAGCTTATTATTTTTCTGTAATTGCAGAAGGAAAGAAAAAGAAGAAAAAAGAAAGGATGCCAAAAAAAAAGAAAAAAGGTAAAGTATGATTTAAAAAAAATTTTATCAAAAATTATTGGCTTCTAATCATTTATTAAAAAAAACAAAAAAAAAAAAAAAAAAAAAAAGTACAAAATCGTCGGATGTCGGATTAATGCAAAATTTACAACAGCTAATTAGGTCACTACCAAGTATGATATGTTGGATATGTAAAGAAAACAACTCGTAAGCCCAAAGGCAGGGACTTGTAGTAAAAACAGTTCGAGCTGAAAGGTACGGCTCCTCCTTGTATCATCAAAAGATAAATTACTATAGCCATCATTAATTCTAGATTGCTTTATTCTAACAGAGGTTGATAATCTAGTTCAATATACTCTCTGAACCTGAGGTCTTTATAAATGCCAAGTTAAATCACTCGGTTTCTATTTACAGTTTTTTTTTTTTTAATGAGTTTTCGACTTTGTTTTTTTCTCAGATACTGAGGGCTTTGAGAGATTTTTTTAATCTCTTTAGAAGAGTTTAAATTTCATAAGACTGTGCCCACAGTACAATTTTTAACAAACAGAACAATTAATATTAATTGAAATGATGTGTAAACTGAACTGCTTTTAAAATGAGCCAAATACTATATGCTTAATTCTATTAGTATACCAAGTAATGATTGATTGAATTTTATTCGACGTTTAAAGAAAGAAAAGAAAAAACAACTTAAAATCTACCATCTTTAATGTGCTTCCTTTTCTCTATCATAATGTAATATTTTATGAGGCATTTTAAATTGTAAAAACGTTCCAAAATATTTTAATTTTTCGACTTATTCCATTTGCTAATAATTATTGCCATAATATTATACAGGTGGCGGTAATGTAATGTAATATTGAAATGTAATATCTTTTGGAATGTAATTATTTTAGAATTGTAGCATTTCTTGTGCCCTGTAAACAGTTAATGAAATTTTTGAATTTATAGATCGACATCTTTAATGTGAATTATTGTTGTCATACGTGGCTCTTGTACAGAAATTTCTTATTCCACATTTTTATTCTATATAAAAATGGTAACTATAATAATTTTTCAAAAAAAAAAAAAAACTCTTACTCCTTTCAACGATCACCCCCAATTTTAACATAGGATTTCAAAAATGTCGCCCTGCATCAGCTTGAACAGATTTGTTTTCCAAAATGTCTGAACTTTCAATCTGTTTAGATGGAATTTCAAATTTATTGTCTAAAGCAATAAGACGGCGCTTTTACCAGCCTGTTTTCCTCGCAGTATGAACTGTCAGAAAACTTAGTCTATATAATATTAAATCCAATTTTAGATAATGACACTAATTGATTTTTTTGTTTGTTTGTGTTTTCACAGGGAAAGAGAAGAAGAAAGGAAAACAGAAATTAACGGCGGCTGAATTAGAGAAGTTGGTAGAAAAAGGTTGGTGATTTCTTTAAAATTTATTCTTAGTTATGTACCACTTCGCTCTACAGCGCTACAGGACCATGGCTTCCTATTAATATTAACCCATATCTCTAGGTTTTGGATCTCCATCTTCTCACACCCTTTACCTTAGGTCATCTTTCAAATATATCCAACGAAGTCCTAGGTCTTCCTCTGTATCTACGATTTCCTTGCCTGCCAGACACTATTCTTCTGGGAATTCTAACCTAGAAGATACATTTATTATTCATTCAACATGTCCGTGCCTTTCTTAATTAAAACAACAATATCAAATTTTTAAGGAAAATGCTTCTAGTATTTGTTTCGTTTATAATGAGAAATGCACCTAAAATTCCCCATTTTTGAGTTTAGGGCCATATTTTCTTTGGCATTTTAGCCTGCTTTTATTAAAACTCAGTTTCCACTGATTATACATTATTAGAGGTAACTCACTGACTCTAACCATTGAAGTCACCTATTGCATGGCCTTTCTATGAGGGCAAAGACTGTGTTTACACCAGAACTAAACGGTGATAGGTACGGCAGTGTGCTTACCAAACGCCATTCGTATTAAAATCGCCATCTTGCAAGCTTTGGCGCCCTAAACAACAGCCTTGAGCTGTTGTACTATTTACTGAGTGGAATGTATGCCTCCCGACTGCTATAGGCGACTAATCTGCCCGGCTATAGACATGAGTGATTTTTGGTCAAGAATTGATACTCTTGTTTTTTTTTTTTGGAGCTCCTTTGCACCTGAAAAAACAGACAGAGTTGCTTTAGTTCTTATTGATATTACATTATCAGTAGCATACAATGAAGCGTTATTGCGTCTGTATATGCTAATGTGATATAATATTTTTCCATGTTTATGATTAACAGCTTCAAATTACACAAAAAGGGAGATAGTAGATTTCTAGCAGAGCCTCAAGCCACCTTGAATAAAAACAATTAAATAAATAAGTAATTTCGTATACTTAATTTTGTAATTCTTTACCATTATTATGAGTCCTGACGTGGATTAGACAAAAAAAAAAAAAAAAAAAAAAAAATTGATAATAAATAACATCTGTTTGTTCTTATCAAAGTTTTATCCTATTTTGCGTTTTTTCGCAAATGGAAGCTGAGAATTTGAAAGGGTTTGAAGAATTGTAAGAAGGAACGCTGACTGAACTAATAACTGCATTTACAGAGTTAATAACCTAAGCAGACAGTCTTTCAACCTTTACCCTTATTAAATATTAAATTTCTACGCTTTTTGGTTAATGTTAAAAAGTACATAAACATATTTAATTCATACAAAAAAAAAAAATGAATCTTGGAGGCAATTAAATTGGCTAGTAATAGCGCTTCCTTGCTTCCTCGCTCTGATTTTGGGTCTGAGTTTTGACAAGTCATCTTTGTTCCTATGGTATTCTGGAAATAGTGTATCATTCTTTTCAAATTCCATTCATGGTTCTCGACAAATTTGTAGCAATTAACTTCAACCGATCATATAATACAGAATAGAATTCAAACAAGAATTCTATATACTTACTTGTTGAGTAATCCGAGCAAATAATAGAAAATTCGGAATTATTGAGATCTGAGCTAGAAGAATCGTGAATTCTTTCGCAGGAAGTCTAAATAGATCCTGCCTTTTATTTTCAGAAACCTTTAATTGAATTTGGAAAACTGCGGGAGCATTTATTTTTACTTTATTTTTATTTTTTTTGTCTTCAGTGTTTTTATTACAACTCTAATAATTTTTATTAACCTGATCATGTTTTGCGTCTGCACGCCTAAAATTACATTGATGCTTTTATTCAGTTTATTATTTTCTTTTTCAGAAGAGGCATTGATGAAGTTCCTTGAAAAGAAAGGACAAATTCTTGAAGGTAAAAAATTATATGCTAATATAAAATGGATAAATGTAGAGGGAAGGGAATAGCTAAGTGGTTAGCGTATCTGGACTCCCACGCGGAGGAGCCGGGTTTGAGTTCAGCTGTGCTATCCTTAGATTTCTTCTTCCCAGGAGCCTCTACTGCTCACTGTCCGGTGATGGACAGTGTTGTCTGTAACGAGAGAACGCTGTCCGAATGCCGGCAGTGCACTGAGAATGCTCCGAACTTTCGGGGCCTTCAAAGGGCTTGGTGCCGTGCCTTCAAAAGGCCCAAGGGCTTGGTGCCTCGCCATAGGCAAAAAAAAAGTTAAAGAAAAAGTAAAAATTAATTAAATTGTAATAAGATGTTTATATTGCAATTGCCAGAGGAGTTTTTAAAGAAAAACGAATTCTTTGTTGCTCTAAGTTTCGGATACCATTGGTGCCCTTTTCAGAAGCTCTGCAAAAATTTATTGGAGAAAAGTTACATTATAGAACAGTATAGTAGTAAAGAATAAGTGCATAGATTAATAACAAATAACAGAAAAATGTAAATTAAAGAAATATTAACAGAACAGATTGAGCATAAGATATTAAATACAAGAAATTATAACACACAAGTGACAGTTAAATTAAATTAAACGGTATTAACAATCAGAGAAAATGAAAAAAGATAAATATACCTTTAGGTTAGGAGAGGAGTGAACGTTCAAAACCGTTAATAGGTGGGAGGGATAAGAAAAATGTTTATAGTGAGGCGCGGCAATTTCAAATTTGGAAGAACAAATTACTGGCGGGGTGTCTTTGTTTAGCGTTAGAAGTATGTTATTGCAAGTTGAAGTAATGATATTTTTTTTTTGTCTTTTTTAAAATTGATTTGGATGGAGGTGAATTTGTAAGAATTCGGATACAAGCCGTTTTGATTGGTTGGGGTAAAGTGGAAGGGTTATTGAAATCGATGGTTTGAATAAAAGTTATAACATGTTTATAAAGAGCAGTGCTGTCAATTTTTTTTGTTAATAATGTCTAGTTCATGTTGTTTGAGTCTTGTGTAAAAACTGGATTCACCTATGTAACAAGCGTTGCAGTTGGGTGTAATACATTGAAGTTTGTATACCGTATGTGTTGTGTTAGGTTTTTTTCAATGGGATCTTAAATTTTTGAGAATAATTTATTGTTTATGTTGGTGGGGGAGAAGCCTGTACGGAGGTGAAACCAATTAAATTCTTAATGGTAGTCTTGTATAAATAATCTAAACTTTAATAAGCTGACATTATTTCTAGAAAAAAACTTAGTTGAATAACAGTTTTATGAATAGAAATGTTAAATAGCTTAGTGGAAGCTATTTTGTATTCAATGAAATAAGTATTTTTCTTGAATCTAAAAATATTTGCTCTGGTAAAGATCACAAAAATTCTGCACTCTTTAACGAATAAATTTGGCAACTATACTTTCCTTTACTATAATACATCTCGCAACTGCTACCTTCTTTCATAACACTCCATTCCACTGTAGTGATGGGACAGTTCGAGCGGAGTCGGTTCACTGGAACGAATCCAGTAGCGGAACGAGTTGATTCAAATCCCTATTTTTAAATAAACTGATTCCAGCAAAATTAAATGAAATTTTTATTATTTAAAATTAAATTAAGGCAGGTATAGCACGAAAATTAAGTATTAAACTGAGTTGTGGCCATGTTGAAAGAACCAGTGACAAGATTCTAACTTAATATTTTGTAACCTCAAACCATACTAACAATCATCAGAGACATTTTCCGTGGTAGCCTGCTTCATTTTGTGTCATCGACCGGTTTCGGGCCGTTCGCCCATCTGCAGTCGATCGTTCTTCCAACAGTGGGGTCAACACAGAGCTCGGACAGAGCCTAGCTTACACTACTGAACACTCACACTGACACGCAGTAGTGTGAGCTAAGTCTCTGGACGAGTCTGTGTTGACCACTGTCTAATGAACGCATCCGAAGAATGCGAACGCCCGAAACCGGTCGATGACCACAAAATGAAAAAAAAAAGCGAGCTACCACGGAAATTCTCTGAGGCTTTCCAGCTCTGCGGAACCACCCACCACAACACATACTAACAATCCTGGTGAGCTTAAAATACAGATGGTTGGGCGGTGGAGTGAATTCCTAGTATAATTTTTTACGGTCAATATTTCATAGATTGAATAACCAGTATACACTAATACTGAATTATTTCCATTGCATAGAAGCATAAATTATATTTCGACAAAAAATTATATTCAACTTAATAATATTTTTTCTAAATATATACATATAGAGAGCTATCTAGTGTTAGAAAAGGGAAGATGGATTCAGTTACAGGCAGCAGTGAACTTGGAACGACTTTCTGAATCTGACTCCAATCTGGGCACTCTCATTGGTTGAATCCCTGGAACCGTCTGGACCCGAAACCGGAGTTGATTCAGATTATTTGGTTCCGGAGTGAACGAATAAATCAAATCACTGAATCTAGCCAATAGAAACGTTTGAAATGGAACCGACTCCACGAACTCGTTCCAAAGGCAATGGTGCCTGAAACTGAATCCATCTTCACTTTACTAACACCAGATCGCTCTCTACGTTTATATATTTTATTTTTTAAATATTCTACAAGGTTTATTTGAAATGTTAATCAGAAAAATAATAAAAAAAAGTTACAATCACTCTAAAAAAATATTTAACAAATGAATGAGATACATGAAGTTTCATTTCATGAAAAAATATTTCTAAAGGGCATGAGAAGTGGGTATGGAAGGTGGAGGGGACTAAAAATATTAATCAGTTTTCAGATTTCAGTTACTGGTCAGAGTCCGAGCTGGAGCTAGTGTTAAGTTACAAACGATCAAATAAAATATCAAATTTAAAAACTATCACTGGTCATAACTAAAATTAAAAATTTAATCGCCCAAACTTTACTTATTAATTCAGTAGTAAAATTTGGTTTAGTTGTAACTAAAAATTAAATTTTTAATCAACAGATCAGTTTTCCACAACTAAAAATTAAACAATTCAAAATTGAATTGATTAAATTAGATTAAAAAATTAATTCAATCAATAAATGATTAACTTCAACCTCCCCGTGGGCTGCTGGATAGTAATAAAATTGCATTGCTGTAAATTAATTTGCCCGTTTGTTGTGCAGCCTAATATTAAATTATTCATAAAACTGGAGTATAAACTTTCAGAATTACATATATATAATTGCTAATTATTAGTGTACTGTGTGTTTATTAGCAAAAAATGCAATTTTTTTACTAACTGATGAAGTTAATTACATATAAAAAATTTAATAAAAACCCTGAAGGAAAAGGAACCGTGGAACGAGTTTATGGAGTCGGTTCCGATCCTGGAACCTATTCAAATCCAACGAATCCGATGGCGGAGTCGTTTTGCCCATCACTATTCCACTGTGTGACTGGCACTTGGGGACTCGTGTGTGATTAGAGTATAACTAGCAGCTCTAGTGTCAGAATGATAAACTAAAGTAAGGAAATAAACTAAGAGCAGTATAATGTATGTTAATAAGTATTTTGAAACTAAAGAAGTTAACTGAAAGTATGGCTGTTAGTGACCAGCAGTCACTCTTTACTGCTGTGCAGAAATAAACATAAATAATAATAAATATTATAATTAGTAATAATTACTTATTTTTATAGAGGAAATGAATAAAGAAGGTGAATATCTTTTATACAATCCACCATCCTTACGAAAGAGAGTAACAGACGATATAATCTCCATAATAGATGATATTATTGAAGAGGTGGTATTCTTTTCGGATGGTTAGTAAATTTATAATCAATATTGATATATGAATATCTGTTTGTGAATATTTCATTGTTATTACTTATTTTCAAGATTTATTTGATTTTTAATAAAAGTCTTTTTAGCATAAATCTGTGTCTAGCTATGTGTAAGCGCTCTATTTTCTAATGGAGATGGTAGTGAGCGGCTGAAGTTGATATGGTGTTGAAATGTATTTGGTGTGTTGTTGTGGTTTTTAAAAGGCTTGTGAATATATATGTTTAAGAGAGAAGTATTAGTAATAAGAAAGTAGTCACCACTGCTAACAATAAATATATTCTAATAAAATAATAACTACAAGTTATTTGCAATGATATTATAAACTTATTAATATATTGTGGAACTGCCACTGATTCTAAGATAGCGATTCCTGAAGTAATGTTCTGTGAATGTCTA
>JAAEAF010007992.1:0-66993 GCA_011037195.1 Triatoma infestans
AGAGGAGTTTCAGGAGACGATTTTGGATGAAGGAAAAAACTGGGGTTACTGATGATTTTACGTGAAATAGGTCGATTTTGGTGTGTCGTGGTGAGTCAGTCGCAAGTCTTAGGAATTTGTTCTGGGTTATCTGATGTTTTTTTTATGTTACTGTTACTAGTCAGGCTTCAGGCGGAGGAAGCGTAAAGTAACATTGGTCTGATGACTACTTTGTACAGTAGGAGTTTGTTTTGTGTGGTCATTTTTGAGTTGCGTGACAGTAACGAGAAGAGTAGTCTTATAGTGATTTTTTCCAGAATTCACTTTGTCTTGTACGTGGGTCGTGAAGTTCAATTTGTTGTCCAGAGTTATTCCGAGGTACTGCCGTTGTTAGCCCAAGGGATCAAGTAGTTATGAGTTAATCGTCTGATGATGTAGGCCTACGTAGTACAAACAAGTATGGTCTGAGGTATCTCTTAGTGGGCCTGATCGGCCGGGGGTATCATAAGAAAACCTAAAAAAAATTTTTTAAAGTGTGTTTTTATAATGGCCCGACGTTTCGACAAGCAGTGTTTGTCCTTCTTCAGGGTCTCTTATTAAAGAAGAATTTGTGTGCTCTATTACATGTTCTTATGATGAATAGAGCAACCACAAATTCTGTATTTATAAGATGAGCCCCCTGAAGAAGACAAACATGTTTGTGCGAAACGTTGGGCCCAATTAATAAAAAAAAACTTAAAAAAAATTCAATTTGGGACTATTGATGTGTTAAGTCTATTAAGGATAGTATCGATTCTCCATGATGGTGTCTGCAAAGCAATATCATCAGCGTTTAGGGCTAGGTTGATATGAAGAGGTTTGGGTAGAGAATTAATGTAGGTAATGAAGAGGACGGGACCCAGGATAGAACCTTGAGGAACACCTGCTGTTATTGGGTAGGAGTCAAAGGAGGCCGTGTTTAGTTAAATGTAAAATTTTCTGTTGGCAAGGTATGAGTGTAGGAGTTTAGTAAGGTATAGAGGGAAGTTGTATTCAATGAGGCGGAAGATAAGTCCCGCATGCCAGACAGTGTCGAAGGCTTTGTCTGTATCGAGTATATCATGCCAGTGTGTTTTTTGTGATGAAAGTTTTGAAGAGAAAGTAAAAATTGTTAAAAGCCCATATACGAGTATTATGAATCAAAAACTAATTTTTTACCTTTTT
Source organism: Triatoma infestans (assembly GCA_011037195.1). NCBI lineage: Eukaryota > Metazoa > Arthropoda > Insecta > Hemiptera > Reduviidae > Triatoma > Triatoma infestans. The sequence goes on from JAAEAF010007992.1 coordinate 1,183, forward strand.
GATGCCAAATTGTTAATGACCGAGATCTTTTGTGAATCACAAATATTAAGTTCGAAATTTCTACTTAAAAAACGACTTCAGATTGAAAATGAATAGTATTCAATAGAAATTTATTGCAAATTTAATTAATTTATTTATGGTTGAATTTATATATGTATGTATTTAATTATTATTAGAAAGGTTGGATCAAAGGAAGAAACTGCAAGCACGTTTCTCCTTAATGCATAGCAATTGTAAAGTAATAAATTAATGTTAGGCCATTAAAAATTATTGATTGTTTTTACTTTGAAAATAGGTTATTTAAATTGTATATAATTATTTTATATCTAAATGCAATTAAACGAAATTATTGTAGATAAATATATTTTTGTTATTTTTGGGCTAAAATATCTAAATAAAATCATTACAAGTAAGTGAGGTTTAAATTCATCTAATATTGTTTCTTCATCTTCCTTTGTTTATAATAAATTAATAAATAATATAAGAATACAATTTATTCATTAGTATGCGTAAAATAAAGATAATGATTTTATATAAACGCTCCTCATTGAAATGAGTTCCTTGGATTGAAGACCAACTGTACATAAAACAATAGCTGTATTGCCTATTTTGCAGGCGCTGTAGCAATTTAATTTTATTCCAATTATTTGAGGCACCACTTTACAGCTTTCTATTAGGGTGCATCTAGAGTATAACTTTGTATTGTAATTGATCAGAGCCTTATAACTAGTGTTTAAGGCAAATGCAATACCATCTATACCGTGTCTAAATAGCGATTCCGTAAAAAATGCTGCACTGTCTAAACGTATTTAATATATCCGGTTAGTAGATTTATCATACTAACCAGAACAGATGAAGATTGCTAGAGGAGTCTTTGATACAGTGTCTTGAACTTTGCAATTTTGCTTTTGCAACCCAATCTGAGAAATGCGTATTCGCTGAAATTCTATCTAGATTCTGGTTATCATTAAATAATTGAAATATCTAAATAGAACAATTAAAAAAAGCTATCAAATTAAACGTTTCCTCAAGTATAATTAATATGAAAAAGTTTTTTAAAAATCAACATTCAATAGTAAATCAGTTTATGACATTTAATTCAATGTAGTTTAATTAAAGTTTATAGAATATTTGGAACTTAAATTGTAGTTATCAAAGATCCCTTTATTCAAGTCAAAAGGTAAAAAAATGTTTTTTCTGTAGTAGATAGTGAAAAAATGGCGAACAAAATGAATATGCAAATGGAAGTGTAATATGGAGGGAGCTGTTAAGATGGCGTCGACGTTTCATGCATATGGTCGCGCCTGCAGCCGAAGTATTGTATGCCACCCCTTTGCAATATGCAACCACACACTCACCAGCGATTCACACACACCACACACCCGTACATAAACATTCTAACCCCTCATAATATTAGTGCCACCTATAATCGTAACTTATAACCATTTCTTTCTTGATTTTTGATATTTATTCTCAATAGTTCTTATTACCAAAATTTGTAACATATTAACAGATATCTAATTCATGTAAAATGAATTTGGTATTCTTATGCTTAATTTGGTTGCAGTTTAATTGCTGCAAACCACATTTTTTGGACTCAGAGGACCTCAAGACATGTATGTCCGGTAAAAACTCGATATCAAAAATTTGACACGATTACAATACTTTCTCATACTAACAATAAGGGAAAGTAAAAGTATAGCGTCAAAAGAATTAAATAAAGAATTCTATTGTACTTATATGTCTTTGGGTATTCCCACTTTAAATGTGATATTATTCTGTATTTATGCATTTTTACGAATATTCAATGAATGTTTTAAACTTCATAGAGTTTTTTGCTTAGATAATAATTTTAAACAGTAATAACCTTAATTTAATTTAATATTTAGGAATTCTTTTTTGTTTTGAAAATTGAATTAATAATTTCATAGAAATAATAATTAAATAGTTTCAATCTTTGACAGGTGAGATAGAGATTTTGGCATTCACCTGATATAACGAAACAATACTCTGACTTTCATATAATTGAGGTATTTCTCATTAAATTTCTAAATTTCTTTTTTTCTGTTTATAATTATTATTTTCAGTATACGTATTTACAGGAAAAAATTATTTTTCACCTAAAAAAATGCTATGCTTTGTGCCAAATTGTATATTACGACAAATTTTTAAAACTGAATATTTTTTTGGTGTGAACATATTTCTTTGTTCTAAATAAATATTTATTTCCAAGCATGAAACTTTCTACGAAAATTGACATCTATTTAAAGTATTGAATAGCGGACAAATGCATTTCATTGCGGGGTAAACGTTCTTAAACACTTGTATATGAAAATTTATTTGGAGTTGTGAACCAGAACTTTAGAAATAAAATTTAATTCATATCCTAAAATGGTTTTAAACCTCCGCAGCTGTGGTTAAAGAAAAAAAATATTAAATATTCCATTTTTTACTCTTATGCATGTATTGATTTGAACAGAAACATTTCAAATTTTAAACCGCTGAATAATAAGTAAAATATTGATCATTTAAATGCTACAGCACGGTGAAAGAGTGGCAAGTAGAAATTAACAAGCTGAGGATATCTTATGATAGCCAAGCTCTGCTGGAGCTCTAAATTGGTGTGTGAATGTAGAAGATATAGAACTCTTCTGTGGGTTTAGAGGACAATGGATAGAGAGAGTAAAGGGAGATCCTCATTACCGTTTAGTGGAACCGAGTCAGCAGTAGTTGTCATCAACCAATCTCGCAACCTGGAAGTCAAACAATGGAAGAATAGGGGACTGGAGAAACATTGAAGGGACACGGAAGGAATAAAGGCTACAAGATTTATAAGGTTTAAGACAGGGGGACTTGTATCTTTTCTCCCTGAGTAGGATACAATTGAGAGTCCTGGACACACTTGGGTCAGCGCATGAAATGGGCAAGACGTCTAGCCCTTTTTTTGTGTAAGAATTGTGACGATGGAGTCATAAAAACGATGTATCACCTACCCACGTCTGTGGCCCCTTTTCGCCTACATTAGTTTTCACACATTTTAGAGGGTAACTTAGGGGAATGCTTGGGGGAGTTGAAGATTAAGGATATCTTAAGATATTGAAGTCAGATATTGCTAGGGTAGGCTTCTTTGGAGTACTTATTTTTGTGGAAGGAAAAGAGCCAGGTAACCGCGCCTTCGGGCAACTAATAATATAATCTGATTAGAAAAATCACTTCACTACAATCTAATGTTTGCAATATTCCTTAAATACATGTACCTATTACGAAAAAATCAAACAATTCTAGACTCCACGATGTACTCCAGGTTTCTGTCTTTCTTGAATTCTATATGAACATAATTATGCTGACATATGAACTCAATTTACTGACTTTGCGAACCAAATACTTAGAAGCATTTTTCTTAAATATTAAACTTAAACTAAGCTTATTATTATTATTATTATTATTATTATTATTATTATTATTTACAATTATTCGTTACATTAATTGCTTTATGATGTTGGTGAATTTTATTATTGTCACATTATTATTATATATTTGACGTTTCTTTGGAAAAGTATATCGTTTCAAAAGAAAAAGAAAAAGTGCCTCTATTCTCATGCACAGCATACGCACACATATTATCTCATACATCTTCTGTGAAATGCTCATACAATTTTCTTAAGAAATTCTCGAATTTAAAATCCAGATTCGAAAATACTAACGAATTTCTATTCCTTTATGAAATACGAACCTTTACCATTGTCCAATTAGACAGTCTATATTCTGCCTCCGATATTTTTTTTAAATTTAAGGCGCGTCAACATCTAAGGTTATTGGCGCCCGGAGCCTTCTCAGTGCACTGCCGGCCTCCGGACAATTTTCTTTCGTTACAGATAACACTGCCCATCACCGAACAGTGAGCTGTAGATATACTGTAGATCTTAGCTATACCCATGAGTATACTTCCAATTTTTTTCTTCCTAGAAGCCTCTGGGGCCCACTTTTTGGTGATAAATTAGTACAGTTTACTCCTGAAATAACTTATCGCCCTCCCAACCCTAATAAAAATGACTTGATAAAACATTGATCATTGAACAAGACTATTACAATCATAATTTGTAATAATTCCACTTTGTCATGAAACACACACACACCTTATAACCTCCCCATATATTACAACCAAATGTGAGTGTATCAGAAACATTACGTTGAAGTGAACTCTCTATACGAAATTGGTGAATTTGCTGTGACGATGAATGAAAACCTGAAACCACCGGTCAGAAACAAAATCAATATGCATGCTAAGAGGATAAAATATCTGATGTTGTCCAGCATTGCGGACTCACCCCCGTTTTCAATATACAGTGTTATTATAAAGAGAGAGCACTAAGAAGGAGTCGGGTGCCAATGACCATAGCTGTTGGCCCGCCAAAAAAAAAGGATGATCTGGAATTAGTCCTTACTACATGCACTAGTAAGATCAAAATAATCTGAATAATAATAATTCCGACCTATTAGTGTTAATCTAGGTTCCAGTATCTATTTAGTCTAAATCTTGTTAATCTACCAACAGTCCAGTAGTTCTATGATTCTGTCCCAATTGGTCTCGGGGAAGATCTGTCTTTTTTATTTTTATTCTGAGCAAATAAGACTGGAGCTATCCCGCTAGCTCAACTAATGTTATTCCAGTAGAAATACATAGCTCAGGGAGAATATTAATGATTCTGATAGTATTAGACAATAAAAGAACAAGAGGGGACTCAAATTTCGTAAACTACTTCTATATATTGTCCAAGTTTGGCCTGTGAGAATATCTAATGAGTAATTACTTCCAAATCATATGAAAACTAATATATTTTACAGAAATCTTCCAATAGCTTATTCTGTCTTTTAAATCGTCGAGTATTTTTTGTTTTGTTAAGTTTTATAAACAATGTAGAATTTATCAGTTACTTTGTTACGAGTTACTTTATTTTTACTGAACAATGCAAATTAGATTTGTTTATATAATTAAAACTTTGAATGAATGAAATAATTGCAAATGATTTACTTTAAGAATGTTGTAAAATATGAATAATATTCAAACAATTTTGTTTGTATAAAATGGAAATGAAATGATGTAAAAGCCAAAAGGATATACAATTACTGTTTAGTAAAGTAAAGTTATGGTATGATAATCCCCAAGAGGTTGTTGAATAAGGGAAATTTCTTTATAAAATGAACTTGATGACAAGAGAAGAAGATTGGTTTGGGTTTTGTGATTTGTAATTTTACCAACTGAAAATTCTCTTACTTACTTCTTCTTAAAATTATGCAAATATGATAAAGTAGTTAACAGTTTAAGAGTTTTTGCCTCCCTCACACTTTCATATTGCCACAAAGCTTTTATAGATAAACTACAAGAAGATTTTTAGCGGACAACTTCTTTTTATGATATTTCTAACAATATTACTGTTGAAGTTTATATACATTGAGTCAATATACATAATTTAAGGAAGTTTCCACGGTATTTGAAGAAAATATTACAGTATTCATCTTTCATGGGTGTCAAACTAGGTTCCTCCCCGCGGGTTGCGTGTGGCCCTTGAAGAGTTTTTTCGAAGGAAACATCTCCAATAATAAAAATTACACGTGTACTTAAAATCTAAGTTTACATATTCACACATCAAATAAAATCTTATACAACAAACATAAAATGGAATAAACTGAATTTGCCAACATCCTAACTACGACTAACAATGACTAAGATGTGCTCCTTATTTAGCACAATAAAGAATATATAATAAAATGATCAATTTTGTTAAAATTTCAAATTTCATTTAAGTTATCTTCTTTTTTTCTTCTTTCTTGGCATTACAGCCCATTTAGGGCCCCCTAGCCTACTCAACTACATTCCTCCACTCTTCTCTCTCGAGCCACCCGTCTCCACCTTCTTACTCGCAATAACCTGAGGTCCTGTTCCATGTCATCCAGCCATCGCATCCGTGGTCTACCTCCACTTTTTCCGTTTCCCGGATGCCCAGTAAACAACTTCCTCGGTATCCTGTCCTGCATCCATTCTTTCCATGCCCAGTAAACATGACCCAACCACCATGACGACAAATTAACTTAGATGTATTTAGGAAAAAAATAAATAGTTGGGAACATTTCAACAAGAATGTTTCTCTGTGTTCCCAACTATTTTATCTTCCCTAAAATATATATAAGTTAAAAGTTTTGGTGTTCGTTGTGACCGCTGTATTCAATGTTGTAAATGGATATTAAAGTTCGGTCATATAAAAAAAAACTCTTTTTAAATTTCTACAGACGTTTTTGGCAAATTTATTGCCTTCTTTATGGTCTGTACAAAGGTTTTTAATAACAAATCAGAAAAATTAGAAAACAACAAAAAATATGAACTTAATATAAATATTTTCAAAATAAAATTTTTTTTTAAAATAAACTAAATAAAAAGTATGTATACGAGTATATAGCACATTTAAATTTATTTTAAACTATTGTTGTAAAACAGATCAATATCAAACTAAATCACAACTATTGAAACTTTGACAATATGAGGCATATATAAGAGTAAAGTATGGAAATAACTTAGGAAATGTACTTACAAAAATTTTTTAGTTAGAATTAATTACAAACTCTAGTTTAACCTATGACATACCATCACCAAATGTTACGGACATTGGTGGGTCAAGGTTTATAAACAGGGCTAGGAGAGCGGATCTCATTATCCTTATCCATCATGTATGAACGGTCGAGAAAAATCTTCCATAGAATAGAATAGAATATATTACTTTCTCTTACTCCTAGTAAGAGGAAGTGTTTTTTTACTTTCTCTTACTCCTAGTAAGAGGAAGTATTGTCAATCATGTCAAATTTTCGATATCGATTTTCACCGGAAAATATCCGTTTTGAGGTCCCCTGAGTCCAAAATGTTGTTTTTAGCAATTGTCTGTGGTTGTGTGTGTAGTGTGTGTGTCCGTGTGTTGTGTGTGTTTGGTGTGTGTGTATGTATGTATTGACAGCATAGCTCAAAAACGAAAAACCGTAGAGTGAACTTGATATTCCGTTAGGTAATACCAGGGAAAATTCCTCAACCGGAAGTACCATTTTACAAGTTGGATTTTTACTTTTTTGCGATTTTCTCAAAAATGGCTCCGACGATTTTCTTTAAACTTTAAACATCAACCACACATACAAAGAGCTACAACTTTTATTAGAAACATTTCTCCGGAAAAATGCATTGAAGGGCACCTTTGGGCGAGGGGTGGGGTTAGGTTTCCATCTAAAGTGCTATTTCAGTTTATTAACATTCTGCCATCTAAATCTGTTAATTAAATAATATGTTGTTGAAATTCCGAGTTTGAAAAATCGGATAACCGAAGTGCGTTTTACTTTACCACTTTAACTACTGATTTATTACACAGTTCGCATTTTCCTCAAAATTGGCTCTGACGTTTTTTTGAAACTTCGTATATAAACTGAACATGCAAAGATCTACAACTTTTATCTAAAACATTTCTCTGGGAAAGTTCTTTTAAGGGCACTTTTAGGGGAGGGTGGGGTTAGATTTTCATCAAAGTGCTATCCTATTTCATTATACAATTCTATCATCCAAACATAATTAGTTAGAAATAAATAGATGGCTTAAATTCCGAGTTTCAAGAAAATTAGTAAACCGGAAGTGCGCTTTTACTGAACAGTTTTTTCAGTTTTCGACGAATTTCATTAAATTTGGTACACAAACTATAAAATTTGTAAATTATCATTTTGAGAACTGGAGTAAGAGAAAGTTGTGTGAGTGTTTCACACCAGATTTTTTTACATACAATATTTTACATACAATAGGCTCGTCTATTATGTGGCTGCAATATATACAAACAAATACACTTTGACCAACAGTAAACATTATTAACACATTACTTGCAAAAGAGGCAGTGTCAGATTAGTCAGCGTTGAACTGGATTTACATTCCATTTGTTAGCTAGATACTCTTCTAGTTTGTAAAAAGTGTTTTTTAATAAAAAAGTTTTAATAATTTTTTGAAATTTTTTCTTTTCTAAATTTCTCACTGATTCAGGAATTAAATTAAACATTTTAGTGGCCATTGAGCTGGGAGCTTTATCAGATTTAAACAGTCTGTTTTTAGCAATATGTAAGTTATTTTTAGTCCTTACATTGTAGGAATGTTTATTACTCCTTAAATCTTTATTCTCACTATTTTTAATATCCATTATGTTCACATAAATGAATAAAGACGGCAGCGTAATAGTATACAGAGTTAAAAAAAAAAAAGTCTTTGGAGCTGTATGGGTAGAAAATCGCGAAAAACTATTCTGTACAATTTGTAATTCCGATTAATGGAATTTGCCGTGTCAGATTTTGTGTTAGCCCCTAGTATAAAGTTCTGGCGATTTTTATGTTTTTGAGATACGCATAAACAAACACGCACACACCATTTGACACGATCGCAATACTTCCCTCTTATTGCATTAAGAGAGAGTGAAAGATACAAAAAAATCTGATGTTTTTAACACTAATACGACTTTTCTCTTATTGAAAATTTTTTTTATATTATATTATAGTCCAGAAGACTGCGCCAATATAATATTAAACAACCCAAAACATTTGAAATCTATTATCATAGATTGTAATATGAATGATTTGGTTTATAATACCAATGCAGTTAGAATTCCAAGTTTAAAGATTGCCGTGTCCAAGAGAATTATTTTTAAAAAAACACCTAAAAACTAATTCACAGAGTCACAGATTATAGTAAACCGATTTTCTTCATTTTTGGAATTCTAGCAAAGTTGCTAATGCATGGTGTTAGGATTAAACAATATACTATTACTAGTGTATTTTACTATATCTTCAGAACCCCCCAAAAAATCAATTTTACAGAGAAATATTACAAATAAAAATTATAGGCATTTATGTGTGTAATTGTACATGAAGATTAGAGAGAAACCATTGGAGCTTTTTTTTTCCAAGAGAAATGCGAAAAACTAAAAAGAAAAATTTTCAGTTAAACCTCATTTCCGGTTGATGGATTTTGACCAAAACATTGTTTCATATGTGGTGGTGGTACTATGTGAACGCATTTTCTCCGTTTATAAACTCAATTTATAAAATTAACACAAAAGCAAATACATCTTTTTGTAACATTAAGAAAAAAATATAGAAATAGCAGGACGCATGAAATTATCGCTTTTTGCTTTTCTATAAACTTGAAAAACATTTCTTCCGGAAAATGTCCCTGTGGGGGAGGGGTTGTAGGGTTCCTAGATTTTAAGTGCCGTTACAAACTTTGCTAGGGGTTTGAGACAGAAGGTCCGTCAGGAAAAATCTATCTACAATCCCTATCACTTTTATTTAGAAATAGTATAATGCAATTCCCAATAAATGTTTGGTAAATTTTGCAAATTTAAAGAATTGCAATTAAATATAAATTTTTGTGAGATGTTTCCCTTTTGAAAAATTATTCACACATGCACTCACGCACACACACAACACCATATACGCATATACAGAGCGAAGAGGGTGAGAACGAATCAGAGAGAGAGAGACAGACAGTCAGAGCAGCTATTATAACCCAGTTATTATTTATATATAGACGGGCATCACAAAAAATACATGTTCCGAGGAAAACTAGAAATTGAAAATTGAACACGATTTTAATACTTAATATATTCGTAGCAGTAAGAGAAAGTAACAGTAAGATTCATGGACCCTGTTCAAGGCTGGTTTATGATTTTTCTACAAAATGACTATCTGCATACAATTGAAGTAAGTACTATAGTTTAAAACGGATTTGGATTATGTTTCCTGTATGTAGTGACCTTTCATTGCTATCTAAAAGTTGTATTGTGGGTCTTTTGCATAATATACCTCTGTTGAAGCAAGAAATTTAAAAGCATCCAGTAACCGGGGAGTTGGGAGGATTAGTGACACTAAAAACTTCTTGTTTTTTAGAAATTTTACTTATTTTGTTTCACTAAACATGACGTTTCGACTTAATGTGCTCATCTTCAGCTAGTCTTTACATTTAGTTCATGTCATCAGTTGTTGGGAAAAAGCTGTATTTAAATGCATTTATGGCGAAACGTTCTTTACTTTATTAAACATATAAGAATATAAGAACGCGATAAAAAAAAAAAGGCAGATATGTCGCTGACATACATCACCCTCAATCCCCAATAAGCCATGGTTTTTTTTTAGAACATGAGAGGAGAAAGGCAGTTTTATAAAATGATAATGCGACTTAGGTTTATAACCACAACCACACGACACTGTATCTATAAAAAAGATTATCACAAATAGTCCCTAAATGTGTGATTGCGGTGTACGAAAAAAATTGTGGACATTAATCATTTAATCCTTGTTGGCTGCAAATATAGCATAAATCACGAAAAGTTTTTTTAAGCGAACCATTTGATTTCCATGTAGCGCTAAAACTAGTTTAGCAATGATAAATCCAGAAAGCGCTTTGTTACATATACACAATTACATTAAGGGGAATAAAATAAAAATATAGGTATTAGATAATGAGACTGTCCTGTAAATACAGATTGACTTTACACAAAGACACACAACATTATAAATCTCATTGTTGCGGTTGGTTCCGCAGAGCTGGAAAGCATCAGAGACATTTTCCGTGATAGCCTGTTTCATTTTGTGGTCATCGACCGGGTAGACTCTTGAGTGTGTAAACTGATTTGCTCTGTGCAAGTCTGTGTTGTCACGCTGTCTGAAAAACGCATCCTGAAGATGGGCGACGCCCAAAACCGGTCGATGACCACAAAATGAAGCAGGCTACCACGGAAAATGTCTGTGATTATAAATTTCAGTTGCACATACTAGATGTATACAATTCACGGAACGAAATACACCAAATCACTGGTATACTTACATATTCACAAAAATTCTTACATTAGCGTTTGTTTATTTCAGCAACAGATTGGTAAGAAAACAAAGACATGCTATATATAACAAGACTAGCATTCAAGAGTCCATTAGCTCGGACGAACGGAGAAGAAAGAAATGGTAGAGGCTTATTATAAATTGAAATGATTAATGTAAAAACAAAACCAAATAAATAAATAAAATAAAATAAAATAACAAACTTATAAGAACATGTACACAAAATAAAATGTAAGAAGTTTGTTTAAAAGAATGAAAAGTTTTAAAAAACAAGTAATTCACAATCATATCACATTGTTAGGACAGAAAATTGGAAATCAATTAGTGGAAAAGTCACAGTGGGTTTCGTAGAGTGTTTATAAGCATGGACCTGTAATTCGGAGCTTCTCAATTAATCAAGACTCAATCAAATATTGATAGTAAAGTATTGATAGTAGTTGATAGTATTGATAGTTGTTTTTGCCTTCTATAAAAGCCTGACTGTAAAACTATCACTTTACATTAATTTAAGAAAACTGGGTTTTGGAGAATTTAAGGGAATGAAATAGAGCTAACCAATTAAGCGTATCCTAGATAAATAGTAGATACATTTCTACAGAAAAATGACTTCACACCGACCCAAGGTCATGCAGGGCTCAGTCGATGCCTGTTTTAGGCAGGCAGGTCATGATTTTATTATTTTTTTTCTTGCCGAGTATTCTATACCCGTACCGTCGAATTGCCTAACTCTTTGCCTTGTACAATGATAAGAAAGCAGAAGTAGAGGTGCTCTCTGCCTTGCACTAAATAACAACTCTTTTAGGGAAGAAAATCCTTTATCAAACTATGAAATTTATATTAGGCTGTAGAGAGAAAAATATCCTCAAGCGTACTTAAAATAAAGTTGAAAAAGAAAAAACTTTGTCCTAAAACATAAAATTGTTTGCTTTTAAATAAATTTGAGTACTATTTCTATTTTTTTGGAATGAATTTTAACACAAGTTGGTCAGATTTAGTATCTTATTTGTTTAATGTGTTAAGGCATTAGGAAAGTAGGTCCTTTCTTTAATTGCACCCATAAGTATTCATAAACACAATGCGCCGTTTGACTATCACCTATTTGGGAATAAGGTTATTGTTTTAACGCAGGCATGTCAAACACGCGGCTACATTTAATTCTTATTAATATTTTATAGATGATAGGATCTAATAATAGATGGAAATAGCACTAAACCTAACGATAATTATTACAATAAAGATAATTATCAAAAGTAATGTACTATTTAACTTTTACTTTATTCTATTCTGAACAAAAAGATATGAATAATAGGATTCTACTTTTCTATAATTAGGTATCAATCGACTCCTCATGCGTTTTATTTTTAATTGAAATTTGCGACTGCAATACAAGGTGTAACAACAAAATATGATCATACAGCTTAAAACACAACAGGATTTACTGATTGGAGAAGCCACGCGTTCATTTATAAAGCAGATCCATTTTCCAGATTTGAAAATGGCAGAGGACATTTTCACTTCAGCTGCCTCGGCGGGTTACCTGGGATGGTGTTGGAACGAATTAGTTCAATTAGTGGATTAGAATGGGCTTCTATGGACGATGAAATCGGGGAAAAAACATCATTTCAGTAGATAGTGGATTTAAAAGGAATTTTGTGGTCATTATGGATAGTTAGATTGGATTTATACCGGGGAACATGTACTATATTTCTGAGGATGTTTGACTGTCATTGACTAAGGGAACGACGGGCAAATTAGTAGTAAATAAAAAAGTCTTTTGTTTTTTAAAGAGAGTTTAGAACGTACGCCAAGGAATGTTGAGAGTAGCTTATAGCGACGCGAGACTTGGTTTCTAGTCTTTTTTGTCTATTATGTGGGTTCCAAATAAGCCTTTAGTCATGGAGTAGTCCAAGTTAACGTACTTTGTTGATATTATAAATAGGTATCTGGTTTTTGTAATTGGATGAGAGGATTTTACCACGTAGACTGAATGTTATATACTTCTTTATTATTTATCTGTGTGTGGGGAGGGACTCAAGCCCTATGCTTATCCAAAGCCCTTCTCGGCCCATATAGCTACCCCAAAGATTGGAGTCTTCTCAGGTGCACTGCCAGCCTCCGAGCAATCTTCTCTCGTTACAGATAGCACTGCCCATTACCGGACAGTGAGCTGTAAGAGGCTTCTAAGAAGAAAAAAATCTAAGGGCAGCAGTTGGACTCGAAACCAAGACCTCTGTGTTGTTAGTCCAGCGGGCTACCACTGAGCTAATCCCTAATGTTATATATTTGCATTTATTTTTATTCTCCACATATGAAGCCCCAAATTTGCAGAGAAATGAGATAGGACTGTGTAGTGAACGGTGAACAATGACGGAATCAGGAAATTGATAGCAATGTTTGGTAATATTTATTTATACTATAGCTTCGACCTGAAATACAATGAAATCATTTATCAGGATAATTTTTTTAACTAAATGAATTCATGTTAAGTAAAACATTAAATTAATTACTAACACAAAATTATCCACAATTTTTTAGTACTTTCACTAAAGGTATTTCAATAAAAAAAAAAAAACTTTGCACCATAACTGCCAGCACATGGCCTACAAAAAAAGAAAAGAAAAAAGCGGTCCTTTTAATAATATGTGATTGGATTATTTATAATAATTATCTAATGAGAATTAGTAATGGTGCTATGGTAGTCTGCCAATTGTAGGATTATTTTTCTTAAACTGATTCAGATTTATTTATCAAATGTTATAATATCCAAGTTATTACATTTCCATGAAGTTTCATGATAATATCATGGTTAATGGCAACAATTTCCAATCACAAAAAATTTAGTATAATACCTTTTTGTATGCCATAATTCTTTTCATGTCTTTTTTTTTTTTTATACTTATCCTTAAAAAATAAAAATTGAACTTTCTGCGAACATGTCCAATTTTTGAAATTGAGTTGCACTGAAAAAATACATGTTTTGTGATACCTGAGAACGGAGAAATATAGATTGGTCTATATATTTGTAAACAAAATATCTCAAAAAACGAAAATTTTGTAGAAAGCTCAAACTTGTTTTTCCGGATAGTTAATACGGAATCACCATCTGGCACGAAGGTTTTGGACAAAAATCTATCAATCGGAACTTTATTGACTGTATTTTTTTTCTCAGTTTTTCTGTGTGATTTTCTCAAAAACGGCTCAATCGATTTTCATTGAATTTTGTATACTAACTAAACACATTAATGCCTCTCATTTTTATTTGAAACATTTTTCTGGGTAAATTGTTACAATCTCTTTAATTCTGGGTATCAGGAAATATTGCCATCGTGTCAAATATATTTTTTTTTTTTGCGGATGGTTTGTACTGTGTGTATGTGTGTGTGTGATATAAAATCTCATAAACAATAATTTGCAGGAAGCTAAAACTTAGCATTCCTATTAGATACTATCTCTGCATCTGGCACTAAGATTTACGGAAATATCCATCAGATTACGAAAATGCTATTTTATTGAATGTTTTTTTTTTTTGTCACTTTATCGCGATTTTATTTGAAAACAATTTACCTGGAAAAAGTCACTTTTGGGGGGGTGGGGGACTCTGGGAGAACAGTTAGAGCATTTAGCTTTTCGTCTAATGTATTATTTCAGCACCAATTTATTATTCTAATACTATTAATATATTGTTATAATAAAAAAAAAGAATTATTAATATTAATTAGTAGCATTGATACGTAGAATCCAACATTTGAAGAAAATTGATTAAAACCGGAAGCGCGTCTTTACGGAATAGGTTTACTTATTTTTTATTTTTTTTATTCTCTCGAGAAATGATTATATTTCTTTTTACTCGGATACATTACTGAACACATATAAACTTTTATTTGTAACATTTTTTTCGTAAAAAGTAAAAAAATTGATTGTAAGTAGTTCAATGGAATTTTTGGCCTAAGTTTAGAAATGTTACATAGGTTTGGTTCAATATTATTAATGCACTTTTCTGGACTACAATATAATCACTTTTATTACCTGGGCCTGGGTGTGGATATTTTCAGCATCATTGTAACTAACAGCAAGCAGTAAGAGGAAGTTGTGAATATTTCACATCAGATTTTTTTGTTGTTGAAGAATCCAAAGGTATTAGTAATGTTAAGTTTCCTTTAATGTCCCGTTTCTGGATTAGGGATGATTTTTTACTATTTACATTATAAAATGCATTAAAAGGATTACTAGAATTCTAAATATATAGAAAAATCTGTTAACTTGGTAGTACGATTTTATAGAATATAAACTTTTATGCTTTATTTGTCGTACGATATTCCTTAAATTTGAAATGCACAGATATACGGAAAACATTTTTTATGCATTTTCTCAAAAAAAAATTGATATTATGGAGTACTGAGATATTTTGTCACGTAACATTTCGAATGTTATTTGGTTATGTCTAATTTTAGTGGCGCTGTTTTCTGGACTATAATGTAAATATAATCAAGTGATTTTCTGCTATGATTGTTAACCAACATGCACCTCTGCTTCTATGTTAGGACAACTGAATAAAAATTTGCTGGTTCAAGGAAAATTGAACATTTTTGTAAGTATGTAAACTGCAGTTAGAGAAAGTCGTGTGACTTAGTATTACACACGAAACTTCTTTTCTTTCGAATGCTTTCCAATAAATGTTTTTTAATTTGTTCTAATAAAAGCAAAAAGTTTGGGTTTTTGCATTTATAATTTCTTACAAAATTATGACTGCTAAAAATCTTGTTACTTTACTGGGACTGGTTATCCCCCTGGATTACGAAAAAAAACAAAATTATTTGTATAAAATTTTCATTCAGTCCTCTCAAGCTTGGAACATTCCATGGAAAGAGGAAGATCACTTTGCCTTTGAAAGAAAAAATTACTTAAGGAACTTTCAGGTTTTTTTTTGAGAAGAGGCCTCATGGAGATGAATTGATATATACATGAACTGTTCGAAAAGTGCAAATTATCTTAGGGATAATATTAAATAGATTGAACATAAGGCTCCAAATTTTCAAG
This sequence comes from Triatoma infestans, assembly GCA_011037195.1. NCBI lineage: Eukaryota > Metazoa > Arthropoda > Insecta > Hemiptera > Reduviidae > Triatoma > Triatoma infestans. The sequence continues at coordinate 17,122 of JAAEAF010007992.1, forward strand.
ATAGAAAAAGGACTTCTAATTCTTTAAATAATGAATCATTATATTTGTTATTATTTACTATTATTTGACGATAAAAATGATGAGCAACAGTCATTTGGACGGTCATGGATTTCCAGTGTATCTCGGATGAATGCTAATGAAGCTGTTAATGCTAAGGAGCAACCTGTCATAGAAGTGTGTAGAACTAATACAACTGAGGGCGCCTAATTGAGCCACCCTAACTACTTTCACATTACTCATGTATTTTTCCATGTGATCTCTCATATAAGAATACGCCTCTCATAGTAAGAGCTTACACTTCTGAAACATTCTTTCTACAACTAGTATTAAAAAAAACGAACATATAATAGACTTACTATTGTAATGGTACAGGAAATAATGGTTGGCGCACTGACACTGAACTCAAATTTATATTTAACCATTTACTGAAGAAGAAATGAGCAGTAAATGGAAGGCTGGGTGACCGAGCGTAGGGTAGCATCATGAATATAGAATGGTAGTGTTGGCTGATGTGAGTCGCCTGAAGAGTAATGTGGCTAGTTAGAACCCTTGCTTGTTTAATAGTGGTGAGCTAGTGTGGCTAATTTTTATCATAGAATACGTTTTTGAGAGGCACCAATTTTGTAAAAAGTGAATGTATCTCACATGAAAAAGCGCACAAACGTTTTCTCATAGCAGGGTCGTAGGGTGGGGGATTCTGAGGGTGTTGAAAAACGTAAAAACGTATTCTACGCATGTTGCAACTGTCATATGACAGATACCGTTTGAATTTTTTTTTACTTAATGTGGCTAAACCTTTGACGTTTATTATATGCCTGATGTAAGTAGTTTTTTCTATCACTCGAAAAGCTTCAATGAAGAGATTGGCTGTTGCAGTTGAATCTCATTCGTCAATATATTGTAGTGGATGTGAAGGTAGAATGTAATGTTAATTGACTTTGCAATTGGAGGCTCAATAGTAGCGCCTTGATACGGCTCCTACTAAAACTATTGAGTCCAAGTTTTGTATGGGGGAATTTGATAACGATTGGTTCTACTCAATATTCTCTACATTTAGGAAAAATATTTTTCAATTAGAGATTACAAATTTCTTCGCAAATAAAACAGCGGTAAACAATGGTCCATTCACTTTGAGGTTCATCACCAGTAATTTTCTATCATAAAATAGACCGTTACTCCAGTTTTTCATCTATTCTAGAGCTATCAATGTAACATCTGAAGGAATGACACCCCCCCCCCTCCTGGGCCCAATGTTACACAGCTTACTGTAATCAATCTGCTTACTCTATATTTATACTCTTATCAAAACGAAAGCCAATAATATTTAAAGACTCTTAAAAGTCATCAAACGATTTTCACCATTAATAATTAATTTAAACAAATTGGTGGTGGGGGGTGGGGTTGATTGTAAGTGATTCACTGTTGTCCAATATTATTTAATTAATATTTAAAAATCTATTTGATAAATTACTAATAAATAAAATAGCTTATATAAATTAAGTGATTAATTTAATAGCAAAAAAAAAAAAAAATACAATAAAATTTAATAATTAAATCAATGAAATTCAATAATAATTTATTTTACAGATTTAGTCATCTTTTCGTTTAGGATATAATATGAAAGTGAGAGAGAGTGAGAGAGAGATATGGTCGTTAAAAGAGTGTGGTCCATGGTGTGGGATACTGTGAGAAAAAAAGTGAAAGACAGATTGTAATAGTGAAGGAGGACTTTGCTAAATCTCTAATCACCCTAGAGTTTCTTTTAATTACACACCCGTCAGAGGTCTCTCTCTGTCTCACAACACTAACGAGCTATCCATCTTTCACTGAACCATACCTTTCCTCTTCTGTTACCTCCTACACCTCAGCTCACAGCTTCTCATTCCTACTAAAATATATATATATATATACACTAGTCAAAGGCCAGCATTAATTTTTTTCATATTTTTTAACAAAATACCTTTCACAAAGTTATCTTTCAGTTGAGTGAATGAACCACCTCTCTTTTATTCCAACACATACTTGCCTGGATTTTATAGTTTTGTTTTCTTTCTAATTAAAAGTTGTACAATTCAGATTATTATAGCAAAAATATTCTACTATAATTAAACATAGCTCATTTATTAAAATGCAAATTAAAAATTTCTATATATGAAGTGTTATTTAACCTTATTAATTAATTAAAAATGGTTAAAAAACAAACTAAAAAAAAAACTTCACATAGAATAATACGATCAATGAAAAACCTGTAAATTACCTACCCTAATCTAAAATAATTATCTACAAATTCCAAGAAAGCTTTATTAGATTTTTATTAAGATTTATTTTATATTATTAGGACTCCTTATTTCTTAAAGATTTACCGGTTTTGTTTAATGGCGCTATTTCCCCTAGTCTGAGTCTTGTCCGGTTTGAACATTGACCGCCAGTCATATTTATCCCATTGCTGCTGCCCTTTCAGTTGCGTACAGTATCATCAGCAATGGCGTTTCTGTGTCCCAACTTCACCTCTCATACCACAGGCCATCCAATTCTATAGTTCCTAATTTATATTCTTTCAGAAAGTTTATGGACGACCCACAAACACGCCCAGCTCAAGACCAGTCTAGCATATTTAAGGGCAAGGTAAATATCAGGAAAAGATCTTTAATTTCGGCGTTAGTTCTTCTTCTACAAGTATTGTGCTCGAACATCCCCATAGATTCTACACTGTATCTTTCTGTCAAAGCGAATGATATGTTCCACGGAAGATTCTTCTCGACCGTTGCTTGTATGAAGGAAAAGGATCGTGAGTTTCGGTCTTTTTTTTGAAAAAAATAAAAAAAACTTAAATTCTTGCCAACGTTTCGACAAATATATTGTCTTTTTCAAGGCATAAAAAATAAAAAAAATAAAAACTATTAAATAATCTTTAAAACATATCAAAACTTGAAAACTTATGTATAATTTTGTAAATAAAAAGTTGAGAACACCTCAACAACACAGAGAATAGTGAACAAATCATTTGTTCTCGACTTTTTATTTACAAAATTATACATAAGTTTTCAAGTTTGATATGTTTTAAAGATTATTTAATAGTTTTTAATTTTTTATTTTTTATGCCTTGAAAAAGACAATATATTTGTCGAAACTTGGCAGAATTTAAGTTTTTTATTTTTTTCAAAAAAAAGACCGAAACTCACGATCCTTTTCCTTGATATGTTCAACAGTCATTACAAGACATAAGGCCGGGTTTAAACAATGATTTATATCTGGACTTTCATGCTTTAGAGAAAACTCGTCTTCGGAGGGATTTCTGCAGGGAGAAGTAGCATTTATGGTGGTTGGTTCCGCAGAGCTAGAAAGCATCAGAGACATTTTCCGTGGTAGCCTGCTTTTTTTTGTGGTCATCAACCCAGTTTCGGGCGTTTGCCCATCATCAGGATGTTTTTGTTAAACAATGTAATAATATAGACTTGCACAGAGCAAATTCAATTGATACACACACATACAGAGTATATACAGTGTACACAATGTATATACAGAGTGATACAGAGTGTATCAACTGTATTTGCTCTGTGCGAGTCTATGTTATTACTGTTTCGACTAAAACATCCTGATGATGGGCGAACGCCCGAAACCGGTCGATGACCACAAAATGAAGCAGGCTACCACGGAAAATGTCTCTGTTGAGAAGTAGCACCTTTTTTTTTTTTGCTGCAACAATTCCAACTTCTTCCAACTTTCTCCTCAATTTTGTTTTCCATAAGTATATAAGACGTGGGTGGGTATACGTATCCACCCAAAAGTAGACAATGGTTTAACTAAAATCCAGAAAAGTGGCGCAATAATATTAAAGCAACCTATAGAACATGTGAAATGTTAACATCATAAATTTCTCAAGAAACTTCTAACAATCAATGTTTTCGCAAAAATGCAAATAAAAATATAAAATGCAAAAATGCATTCCAAGTATTTAAGAAAATCGTTATAGCTGTTTTCGTGAAAATTCCAGCATTACATTTATTGATTGAGAAGTGGTAATTAGCGGAAACTTAAAAGTTGCTGTTCGTTTTGAATTTTCGCCCTCCTCCAAAAAACAGTTTTCCTAGAAAAATGCTTCAAATAAAAGTGAAAGGCAATTTTGTGTGTAGATAGTACACGAAGTTTAAAGGAAATCCTAGAAGAATTTTCGACAATAGCGATAATAGACTGAAAAAAAACAAACAAGCCGTTCAATAAAGCCACACTTCCGGATAGGATATTTTAACCAAAATCTGATGGTGTTATATAAACGGGATACCATGTTTCAGCTTCCTGCGAATTTTTGTTTTTTGAGTTAAGTATTTTGTTCACACACAGAAACTTTTTTCCGCACTCAGGGGATCTCTCGAAATATTCCGATTAAAACTCATTGTCGAAAATTTGATCGATCACAATACTCCTTCTTACCGGAAGTAAGAGAAAGTAAAAATAAAATTGGACAAAAGGTATGTATTTTAGAGGTAAAATTTAGTTGTGGACTTGGGTCTGCTTTAAAGGTAAATAAAAATTACTTTTTTTTATTATGTTCCTGAAGAATTCCCCATGAAACTGTTGTAACAACATGGGGACCAACTATTATTAAATTTTTCAAAGAATGAATAGCTTGTGTTTTGTTGAAATACAATAGGAAGTCTGGGTAAAAACTAAATATTATAATCGATTTAGAGCAACTGTCCAGTAAAATAGGATTGCTAGGGATGAAGTGTGAATATGACCTTGTATATGAATAGATTTGTTGTAGGTGTGAATGATTGTAGGGAGGAGTGTTCTCTTTCTGTTTATTTGTGTGTATGTGTGCGGGTGTATGTGCTTTGTACGTGTTTGTGTTGATGAAGGTGTTGATGTGGTTATGTTGTGATGTTGTTGTGAAAGCCTGATGGTACATCACCAAACAACACCATAACAATAATAGTGTTGAAATACTGCTGAATGGACTAGTATCAAGTTACCATACTGATATCACACATCCAAACCATTCTTCAAACTCACACGCCCATCAACCAAAAAAAACTGCTCTTAATGTTTTTACATCTCCTTCATATCCCCCCCCCTCGCATTGACAATACATTGACAATATCGTCGTCATATATATAGCAGAAGGTCCTAATCTTCTGATAAGGTTCTTTGTTTCAACATGACATTATCTTGGTTTTAAGGGGGGGAATGTAACTTTAAAATGGTTTCAAACTTGAGCAACAGGTACATACACTAAAATTTAGATAATACTTGATATTTTTGCAGATGCAAACATTCGATCAAGAGAATATATATTCCGAAATTTGGGCATGCATTAAAATCAGACATGAAAAAAATGTCTACAGGAATATAATCATACATTCACTGTCCTTTAATTATCTCCTTATATAGTAAGAGTTTACCGCTAGAAATCCACTATCTGAGCAAGTATTCATTTATTAACTAACTAGGCTGACTGACAAAGTATTAACCATTACTTATTACTTGATTTTGTACCTCAGTGACGATTCTTTTGATGAACTAGTTATTTTGAGAACTTTCAAGGATTTGTTAAACTTGTTTGGAGGCTGCATTTTTTTCAGTCATGTTGATGAATTGACCGTTTCATTAATGACGGAAATTCTGAATGTGGATAAGTGGAGTTTCAAAATATACTTAGGTCCTTCATTTTATTTCTGGTAAAGCGTCTTGGTTAACCAGGAAAGATCGTCGACTTCTCCTAATCTAGTTTCCTTTCTTGACTAAATTTGTTCTCTTCTTGAATTGACATACTATTTTCTAGATTGTTTCTTCAGGGCATCTCTTCTTCTTTCATCTTTCTGTTAGTAGTAAGTTTCCCAATTCTTTAGAGTCCCAGGATTTAGGAAAAAAAAATGACCTAAAAAAACCCGGATTTTAAAAATTAGTCGGTGTGTATCTAAGCGTTCTTCTGACATAAGTTATAGTCAGCACAACTAAAACATAGAAAAATACAAAAAAAAAGGTCAAAATTAACATTTCACTTAATTAGATAAGGGATCTGACACAAAGATTTCGATCGCAATGGGGTATCGAAAATTATTATTATTATAGATATAGCATTAGTACTTTCATTGTAGATATCGTATTCAATGTCGAGAAAATTATTTGTCCAAGAAATCTTGTTTCGTTGGTGATGGCGTAGAATCTTTATTCATTCTTATAACTCCCTATATATATATATATATATTATATAACTCTCTATATTTTACGTTTTCTTCACCGATGAAAATTAGGAAATGCACTAAGAGTATCATTAAATTATTTACTACATATTTTCTTCTTTCCTTGCTGCTTGAACAAAAAACTTCAGCATTCATTTTTCTTACGCTGATGACCTCCACAGCAACGACATCCTCTAAGCGTTCCTTTACAGATTGTACACAGTACAAATTTCATAGAATTCAAATACTATTCAGTCTACTGAGGTTGATTCATCATACCTCAATCTTGTCAGCCATCCCGATCGTGTTAGTGATACAGACAGCGCTTGTCATATGATCTTCAAATGATTGCCATCAGGCTACAAAATATAATATACAAATCTAAATATGTTGTGTTTACAACTCGCGGAAAATACCTACCTCAAATGTTTTATCAAACCAAATCCCTGACAAATTATATAATCTTGAACAGAAAGTTATCCCCATTTGGAGATTGTAAATATACAAAAATTCTTAGCAAGTTTTATCAACAGACATTTCAAAATGGAATATAACAAAAGATCTCTAAGCATACGGCTTCAAAGAACAATTTGGTTCTAGTTATAGAAATATTGGATTCGATTAAATGTTGCAACTTACAATGTATCCAATCCTATCCCTCTATTTCTGTAACAAACCAATCCACTATGCCCTGAATATATATGTTTTTTTTTTTTAATCCAGCCTAAACTCTTTTTATCAAATTTTATTTTCCAAAGTAACTCATCCAAGTCCACTAATCAGGAGGTTGAATATAGGAGTTGTTATTACGACCTACATTTTACCTGTCACAAGTGAAGTAATATGTTCACGGACAGTAGAATGTTGCCGCTGTTTATGTTTATCACATTTGATTGTTACAGGTAATGTTGTAAGTCCATATTTAAAAAAAATAATAATAATTAATAACTGAGTAATATTTAAGTAAATTAACAAAATTACCTCATCTCCAAATCATTTTGCAATTTATAAATTGCTTTTTGTAATAGATTATTGATTGACAGAAACCATTATTATTAAACGTTTAACCGTAACAATTATTTAATTAGTAAATAACCATGGTAAAACAATTACACGTTTCAATTAGTTATTTGATAAAGTCAAGCTTACAATACAATATAGATGTTAATTGTTTCATCATTTTGAGAGCTAATCTATTAGAGAATATAAATAAATAATTAATTAAAAGATAATAGCTTAGTTTTGACATAATATGGACGGACAGTGTTGTTATTATTATTATTATTATTATTATTATTATTTTTCTTTTCTTCTTCTTTACGTGTTACCATTTTAGAAAAACCCTGTACTGTTCAAAATTTACATGTAAAACTCCATATAATCTATGTACAATAGAACTTATATTTGATAATTGCTCATACTGAGAGAGATAATTCAATATAGAAAAAACCAAAATCTGGTGTGAAACACTCACACGACTTTCTCTACTAGAAAATTTGTGCAAATTTAAAATTTAAACTAACTGACAGTTCCTTCCAACTCCTTTAAAGTGATACATTTCCACCTATGCAGCAAGCATTCCAAGGTTAAAAGAAAAATCGTCGTAACCGTTTTTGAGAAAATTACATGAAACTAAAAAAAAAAAAACCCTATTCTGTAAAAATTGCACTTGCGATCAATCTCGATTTTCTTTAAATTTGGAATTCTATCAATGTTTCTAATATGTAGTAATATTATGTAGGTGGTAAAAACCAAATATTATACTGAAATGGTACTTTAGAGGAAAACATAACGCTACTGTTCCCCCAGAACTCCCACAAAAAAAAAAACAATTTTCCCAGGAAAATCCTCCCCCCCTTCAAATTATAGGTATTTGCGTGTGTAGATGATGTAGATTGTTGTAGGGGATTACCACACTGCGACCCAGAGTTGGGCAGTAATTAACTACATGAGTATTTAATTACATCTTCAATTACATGAGCAAAATTGGATTGTACTTTTAATAGGAATACAGTTAAATGTTCCAAAATATATAAATAACTGGTTCCAAAGAACAATTACACGGAAGTAATTGTAATATCCAATTATAATTACTGTAATCGTTTTAAGTAATTGCAATTACTTCTTTCAATGACTGTAATTGTAATTGAGACTCTCAATTCTGTAATTCAATTACAATTATATGCACTTGTATTTTCAGTAATAGAATTACAAATATAAATACCAAAAAAAAATTGAGCAATTGAACAAAAGTAAACTCTGCCACGTTTCCACTCAATAATCTCTTGGGTTAAATAAATTTGATCTCCCAATTATCAATAAAAATTGGCTAAAATTTCAGGAGAATTCTGTCTCTTGAGTTATATCTAATTACTTTTTTTAGTGCCATTTTGGTGTTAATAATTGCAATTACCAATTACAATTATAAGTAATTGTAATTTTATTTCTGCAATATCAAATTACAGTTATTGATAAGTAATCGTAATTGTAATTGGAATTACGTTTTGCCCAACTCTGTTGCGACCTGAAAGGTCTATTGTGCCCCCGGAGCTTTCTCAGTGCACTGCCGGCTTCCAAGCAGTCTTCTCTAGCTACAGACTACACTGCTCATCACCGTACAGTGAGTTGTAGACGCTCCTAGGAAGAGTAAATCTAAGGATAGCATGCTGGATTTGAACACGGTACCTCCGTGTGGCTTACGCCAATTAGCTAGGGACGGAGACCCTAGTTTGTGTACTGTGTTTGTACTTGTCTGTAAAGTGTAGAGTGTATATAGTTTAAGTGTATTGTGTACAGTTCTGATGAAGTGCATGGAATACTGAGCTATAGTAACCCGTGAAGTTGCATGTGTAGATAGTTTACGAAGTTCAAACAAAATCATTGGAGCCGTTTTCGAGAAAATTATGAAAAATTGGAAAGAAAGAAAAAAAAAAAACCATTCAGTAAAATCGCACTTTCAGTTAGTTGATGCATTTTGCAGGAAATCTTCATGTCTGATGCGAGGTGGAATAATATACCAAGTTTCCAAGTTTCAACTTCCTGAGACTTTTCGTTTTTGTAGATATTCTTTTTTAGCCTAAAACCCACCATTTTGGACTCAGGGGACCTCAAAACATGTATTTCCGGTGAAAACTTAAATTCGTAAAACTGGCACAATCACAATACTTCCTCTCTTACTATGAAGTAACAGGAAGTAAAAAATAGTTATATTTCTAAAAAAAAAACTGTATAGTAATTTGGAAAGAAAAATATATTTTCAGGATTGTCAATAGAAACGGAAATACAAACGGAAAGACAATGCAATAACGGAAATGCAGTTATAAAACAGCCCTGCTTCGGAAAATCTCTTAAAAGTCCTAAACTAATTAATATTTCCCACATTAATATGTAGAATAAAAAAAAATATATCATCAAACTTCCATCTAAATATCTAATCTTCTTAGTTTAAGCAAATAATTGAGGAAAAAGATTACTTTTTTTTTTAACGCGCAATATTATTAACTAAATACACAATAATTTCATGCTCAACAGAGTTTAAAAAGTTAAATTAATTAATAATTGATTTCCGTTTGTTGTAACTTATTTACAAATGTTGATCTTAATTGATAGAAGAAATAATAAAAATTCAACATCCATATGTTTGTGGCCTCAAAACTCGAAAAGTAATCGATGGATGATTGACTTGAAATTTTTACACAACGTTACATTTTTATATAAGAGTGTTTATATATACTTTTTATTCCAAAGTTCCCACGGAAACGGGAAATTCCGTGAACGTTTCGTGAGTTTGGCAGAAATAGACAGACGCGTTACGATCGTGGCGCGCTCTCTGTCGAAGATATTCTGCACTAGAATACAGAAGAAACGCAATCATGGCTTGGATTTCACAGAAGAAATATACAATGTAGGACTAATCTTCATTGAGGATCTTTGTCTATCAATGTGTGTGACAAATTGGCACTATTGAGAGTAACAGTACCGAATAGGTCGATCAATGCAACATTCGAAAGAGAACTGCTCAGACAGCAATCATACACCAGAAATGAATTACAGCTATTCGTCCAAAAAAATACACTGAAACTCCTTCAAGAACAAAAGATTGTATGTGATACCATCATACAAGCTTGTAAACAACCAATCCGGTGGATTGTACTTTTTGGACGCTCCAGGTGGAACTGGCAAAAACGTTCTTAATTTCCTTAATCCTGGCTAAAATCCGTTCAAATGGCCATATTGCGTTAGCACTTGCTTCTTCAGGTAATGCTGCTACGTCGATGGAAGGAGGTAGGACAGCGCATTCAGCTCTTAAAAACATTCTTTCAGTTAAAAACATGTTTTCCTTCTTTCCTTTCAGTTCACAGCAACGTAAAGTAGGGTATTAAATTGAGTGATATGATTTCTCGCTGAATCTATGTTAACTATCATACTTCTATTTACTTCCCTAATAATTAAAATCAGACTGAGCCACAGCTAAGCGTGGCCAGGTTTAGCTAGTTATCATATAAAATTCCTTCACATTGTTTTTCTATTTATTTATTTATTATTTATTTAAGGCACGTCAACATCTATGGTCTCTTGCGTTCGGAGCCTTCTCAGTGTACTGCCGGCGTGCGGACAATGTCCTATTGGCTACATACAACACTACCCATCGCCGAACAGTGAGCTGCAGAGGCTTCTGGAAAGGGAAAAATCTATGGGTAAGTAGCACTCGAACCAGAAATCTCCGCGTTCCTAGTCCAACGCGCAACACTGAGCATTGTGTTTAAAATAAAATTTCTAGAAAAAAAGTGTTAGTCCCTTAATATTGTTTGCTACAAATTTGAAGGCAAGAAAGTTATGGTTTATGAGAAAAATCTTGAATAACGGCAAAAAAAAGAAAAGAAAAAGAAAAAATCATTACATAACAACACTTCCTGTAGTTGGATTTTGCCGTAAATCTTCGTATTAATTAAGAGTGATATCCATACGAAAAAAAATGGGATTTTTCGTATTTTAAGGTATAAGTTTAAACTCACGAACACATGTAAGATTCGCTAAAAATATTTGTTTCGTACTCCAGATACCCTCAAACGTGTATTTCCGCCAGCTCACTTTCAATAAACTTACAAGATCGCAATAGTTTTAAGTTTGTAACAGAAAGTTATATAAATAAATTAATATAATAAAATAGCATTAAGATATAAATAATAATTACTATTTAACCAAAAAAAAAAGAAAGCAATCATGAATAATTGTTGTTTTTAAATTGTAATGCAAAATGAAAACTGAAAACTGAAACTAAATTTTCTTTTATTTGCTGGTAAGAGGAAGTATTGCACCAGAAATATATGATTTGAGGTCCTCTGAGTTTGAAAAGAAGTGTTTTTTTTTTTTGCGAATAGTCTTTGACACCATGTTTTTTTTTGGACAAAAATCCATCCAAAGCCAGGAAGTGTGCAACATTACTGAATGTTTATTTTTATTTATTTATTTTTTTTTTTAATTTTTCACAGTTTCTCAAAAACACTACCAACGATTTTCTTTAAAAACGAAATACTAACTGCACAGATATAAATATATCACTTTTATTTGAAACGATTTTCTGGGGAAATTGATTTTTGATGGGGTTCTGGGGTACCTTCCTTTTATTAAATTGCCAATACAAGCTTTCTTGGTTGAGAAAGAGAGCGCTGCTACGGGTCACATTCAGTTATAAAGGTAAAACTCCCTACCATCTTTTTATTGAAAAGTGTAAACATCTAATTATAACGTTGCAATTTAAAAGAAAATTTGTCGATTAAATTGCATTAATTGTAGTAAGAAGGGAAGGGAATAGCTAAGTGGTTAGCGTAGTGGACTCCTACGCGGAGATCCCGGGTTCAAATCCAGCTGTGTTGCCCTTAGATTTTTTTCTTCCTAGGAGCCTCTACAGCTCACTGTCCAGTGATGGATAGTGTTGCCTGTAACGTGAGAGAACACTGTCCGGTGGCCGGCAGTGCACTGAGAAGGCTCCGGGCGCCGCCAATGACCATAGATGTTGACGTGCCTTAAATTAAAAAAAAATAATAATAATTGCAGTAGAGGAATTCGTGTGAGTGTTTCACACCAGATTTTTTACAATTAGGTATTAACTGAACTATCAATCTACGTATTTCTATGTTTGTAAAGAAACAAAGGGAGTCTACTATTAGCTTATTTTCTTCTATATGGATTATTGAAATAATTATGTAAGTAAATAGTTCTATTAGTAAGTTTTTCTTATTCTAGTAATTAGTAAGTAGAGAATTCACGGTCATTTATAAATGCTACTTACAACAAAAAAAACTAGCGGCATTTATAAGTATCAGAAATAAATATAAAATTATTTCTACATAGTATACAAAAGGTTAAACAACTGTATTTATTTGAAGATAACAGGATGTTGAGAATAGTCTTGAAAAGTTAAGGAGCTGAGAGAAGGACTGTAATGGAAGAAAAAGGGGACATTGTTCAATTAAAGCATGAACACGTTCTTGGAATAATTATTTAATTTAGCAAAATATCAAAACTAATGAAGATACTCACTAGCATTAATGGAAAGATGAAGAAAGTTGTTTTAAAAAGTAAAAATATATATAGTATATTGTTTTAAATCAAAGTGGTTTATCAACTTTCACCAATTTCATTCTAAAAATCTACATCTTTTTTTTTTCCATGTTTTATCGTATTATAAAGCTGGGCATAAACCATAAATATTTAATTATTAGGTTATTTGGTAAATGAATGCAATATTTTTTTTTTTTAAATAACACATTGATGCAATAGACCAAAAAACAAATATCAAATAAAGGACAGAAGTATTCAACTTTCCCAAATATTTCAACCAAATGTAAATAAATCACCAAAAATTAGTATTATTACTTATTAAAAATCATCATTATAGTTTTTATTGAAAATTGATCTTCAAGGATGGATAGATCTTCGAGCAAAACTTCAATTAGATTTAATTATTTCTTCAAAATGATTTGGGCTCATTGTTTATGACTGATTAATTTTTATTATTCCAATTCAGAGTGATTTTACCCCCATATATATTAGGGTGAACCATAAAAAAAAATGACCGATTCTGTTTACTTGCACTTTATACTCTACAGAAAAAAAGAGCGTTTATATTTTGTTGAAATTTGTTATATTTTTATTTTGCATAAACAAATAGAGAATGAATTTATAAACAAAGTTTTAGTTTTGTTGTAGCATTTTTTTTAAGCAAGATGACATTAAAACTTGAAATATTAGTAATATTACGCCATTATTGGAAAAGAAGGTTTTCAGCTGCCGAAACTACTCGTTTAGTGCTGGAATTTGAAGAGGAAAATGCTGTTTCTAAACGGACAGTGTGTAGGTGGTTTCAGAAATTTAATACCGGTGACATTAGTCTTGAGAGGATAGCCGGTTCGCGGCGAAAATCATGATTCGATTTTCGTGGAACTTTGCGGGGTTACGTGGACCAAAAGTACTCGGAAGTTGGCAGCAGAACTCGAAGAATACCATTCCACTGTAAATCGTGGGCTGCATAAGCTGGGGAAAGTGTATCGTTTAGCTAGAGTGGTTCCCCATGAGTTGACCGCTGAACAACCTCAGCAGCGAGTAGAAATTTGTCAAAATCTTTGGGAAAATCCAAATGACCATCGGTTCATCAAAAGGAATGTCACTTGCGATGAAAAATGGATATATTGGAGAAACCCTAAGACCAAGAAACAATGGTTACACTGCAAGCAGCCTGTGCTCTACCTGTCGCTAAACAGGGTCAATTCAAGACAAAAAAACAACAATGCTTTCTGTTTTTTGTAATTATGAAGGCGTAATTCATTATGAGTTCATTCCCGAAGGTCAGTCTATTGATTCCAGTACTTTATAGCGAGCAGTTAGAAAGAATGTATGTAGTTTTGGCCCAGCGTTACCCAGGGTTAGTTAACAGAAATAAAGTTTTTTTTTCAACAAGATAACGCTCGACCACATCCAACTTCTTGTGGTCAAACAAAACCGCACAAGCAAAAAATTTCAGAATTACAAGGGATTGAGCTTCTCCCCCAACCTGCTTATAGTCCGAACCTAGCACCTTCCGTTTATCATCTGTTCCGGTCATTGGCGCACTATCTTCAAGGAAAAACTTTTAATTCTCTGGACGAGGTTTAAAATGGAGTTGCGGAATTCTTCCGTTCAAAACCCAAAGAGTGGTATTGCGAAGGAATTCGGCAGCTAACCTCGAAATGGAAACAAACCATAGAATACAAAAGTGTATACTTTGAATAATAAGATATATTGTTAAATAAAATAAAATTGTTTTTAAATTTGCAAGAAAAACTGTCATTTTTTTATGACTCACCCATATAAATAATCCATTCATTATGAGGTTTCAATCATTCGTCAAATATATCTAACAACTTTTGACCCATGATCAAATTTTATCATAATAGTTTATTAAAATCTCTTATTAATTTTTCACTTTAAGATATTATTATATCATTTTTTTTGTAGAGGAAGCATTATGTAAAAGGATTTACTGCTTTCGAGTCAAATTTTCGAAGCTGACTTCTATCTCAGTGGTAACAAGCTTTAAAGCAATTGAAATTTGGAAATTCTTCTTCTTCTTTTTGCCAATATGGCCCCTTTGTGTGTGAGTCTAGGAAAAATAACAACACTAAAAAAAAAAAAAAAAAAAACTAAAAAAAGTTCAAGGATATGCATCCTTTTCAAAAGAGGGAATTCGTCACGAAATGAATTTCTCCAAAAATGGAAAAACCCATAAACATCCTGTTAATGAATAGTATTTAAAACCTTTTATATTTTCTACACAATAGTTCCAAGATTGATGTGCACATAGATTATAGTAGAATATTTCTTAGAGTATTTTAAATAGAAAGCTCAATCAGTTATAAATCTATATCGAACATTTTTTTTTTTTTTAAATAAAATCCATTTTAGGATGTTCTGTATATTTGGTGACTGAAATGATTTGTAGTTTGGGAGTAAAGATTTGTAAATCTCATAGAAACTTCTTAAAAAGTAGATAATAAGGTACTTTCAGCAGCGATTTCCCCACCGAAATGAATTTCTAGAGAACGATTTTATTTTATTTGTTCATGAAAAAATGAATTACGATCATCTGTCTTCACACACAAAATAATTAAGAATATAAACATTATTCATGCAATAAGAATTAATTAGCTTATCAGTTCAAAAATAATTTACAGAATTTTTAAAGAAAAATTTCCACATTATCAGGACTAGAATATTATAATTATCATTCTAAAATGGTTAAATAATAATAAAGAAGAATCATGTTACTAAAAATAAACACAATAATAATATTAAAAATAAAATATAACTTTCACCAATAGTTGCACACACACACAGCTATTTGAAGGCCTCCTTTACAAAAATAATAAATGTATTATTACATGGTGATATTAGCTACTTGTAATGGTAACTTCTTGTTGTATTATTATGTAATATGATGAAATGAAGTTCATTATTGTTATTGTTAATTCATTCATTTATTGCATATAAGACATAACAACATTAACATTAAAACACATACATTATTAAAACATGTTGAAGTAATAAAAAAAATATTGTTAGTCAATTTTTTTTATGACGTATGAAAAACAAACAAAAAAACAAAAATAAATTAGAAACTTATTTAACAAAAAAATATGTTAAAAATAAAAGTGGTTGATTCATTGAAGTTTTTATTGCCGGTGAAATTGCAGGGCTATAATATTCCAGCCAGCCGTGATGGTGCTAGGTTCTACACGGCTCAAATAACTTTGAATTTACCTGATAACTTTCCGTTCTAGACTTCTTTACATTACTTGATAATATGTATATATTATATATATTTTTTATAATGTTGAGTATTGTAAATTTTTCTTTATTATCTAATCTATATTATTTTATTTATTTATTTATTTAAGGGTCTCAACATCTGTGGTCATTTGCGTCCGGAACCTTCTCAGTGCACTGCCGGCCTCCGGACAGTGTTCTCCCGTTACAGACAACACTGTCCATCACCGGACAGTGAGCTGTAGGGTCTCCTAGGAAAAGAAAATATCTAAGGGTAGCACGGCTGGATTCGAACCCGCGATCTTCGCGTTGCTAGTCTAGCGCGCTACCACTGAGCTAAACCCTTCCCTTAATCTATATTATATATTTGTTAAAAAAAGAAACAGTAATTTCATAAATTAATTAAATGTTTCTCTGAAATTCTAATGGCAAATTTTGCTTAACTAAATTTTAGGCTCCGAATAAAATAATTTCGAAACTGTGATTTATAATATATAATAATATTACAATAGAATTTGTTTATTAAAATAAAAACCAAATTTATGAATCTATTTGCAATGATGACATAAAAATACTTCTAATCTTCCTTTCTTTTTTAAATTCCATAGCTCTAGGCTAATTGAGCAAATTTTTAATAAAGTTATGTTTTTGAAAAACCCCATTCTTTATTTTTTTTTGGGTCAATCCCCACATATTGATTTCTAAATTCAAAAAATAGAATATTATTGAAAGTGATATTATTATTTTTAATGATGTATATAAAAAAAATTAAAATTAATATCTTTAAAAAAAGAAATCTTATTAAATTAAGTGAAATTTAAAAGGTTAATAATTATATTAAAAATGAAATTTTTTACTTTCTGTTTAAATTTATGGTAAAAAAAAAAAAAGAGGGTAACAATGAATGTTCGGTAGTGAACTTAAAACAAAAAAAAATGAAATTGATAGAAATTAAGTGTAATGCATAACACTAATGTATTCTGTTTTTAGAATAATAAAAGTTGTTTTTTTCATTTTTAAAAATAATACTTTAAAATTGAATATATATTATGAGATGCTATATTAATCAAGTAGAAACCTAATCAATAGAAAAAGTGATTAAATCATACATTTCTAAGTGGTATGATAAATATTTACTTTTTGAACAGTTCAGGCTTTTATTTAAGTCAAATTTTACTTATAAAACTTCATTCTACTGATAAAAGCTTTCGAGAAAAAATTCTTTATACTTAAAATTAATAAATTAATTCTTTGAGATTATTAATGGAAATAATCTTAATTGGAATGTTGATTTCAAAACAATGGAACTTTGTTCTGGAAAGCTCATTTAAGTAAAGAACAGAAAAAAATTTACTAAATAGTAGGGCTCAACTTAAGACTATTTGTTAGCATTGATTTGTAGATCTATTTTCTAAGTAGGTACTTAAAAAAATTCTTACATCATAAGCCGTTTCGCTTTCTTTCGATTCTGTGAAAACCAGAAAGTATTTCCGGCCTTTTTTAGTAGATATTCAGCACTTATAACGAAAGTAGGTAATCCTCAAAGGTTTTTTGAACTAGTTTGACGGCCAATCTTTTCCGTTCATATTATAGATCCTATCGTAGTTTCTAGAAATCTTCAAACTCATTGACTACTTTAGGAATGAAGTTTGAAATTAGTGGGTGATGTTACTAAAAAAAAAAAAAAAATTACATCATTTACTTTCGTACTCCGATTCACATTTCATAAAAAAAAAAAAATTCTTTCTATTTAAACTTATATGGAGATCGCATTATACAAAGTAAGAAAAGTACTTGAAATTCCGTCGTTAGACTTAAAAAAAGGATTAAAAAACTTTGTCAATATTCTACCGACGTGAGATTTGGTTTCAAACAACCGTTTAAAAAAAAAAATTTAAAACCCAAAGAATTGAAAATGCCTCACTTGTAAACAAATAATAATGCTGTAGCATGTATTGCAGAACTCACTTTACGAAACCACTCTAAACGAAACAATCATTACAAAGAGAAACAGACATTATTACCATTCTACCCACAAACACATCCAATCATAGATAAGCTACGTGCGAAGTGGCAATGCTGTCGCTACACTTCTGTAAACCACATATTTAGCATATTAAGCGTCACGATAGCTGAATGAATAGGCGTGATCCGCAAAGCTGACATCGTATGGTACTGGGTATGATTATAATGAAATATTAGGGTACCGCGTTCGACCACACAATCCTCTACATTCTCTAAAGCATCGCTAGGCCTCATGATCTTCAACAAGTGACATGAATGACTGAACTTTAAGCTTTGACTGGCTCATCCATCCGATTATTAATTTCATTTTATGTCATTTATTTGTTGTTTGAATCCGTTGATCACATTGATTTTGCTTGTAAGCAATAAGCTTAGAAATTAAAGAAAATCAACCTAAATGTACAAATCTTTCGATTCACCACTAACTAACTATCCTATTCAAACTAGAAGCAGTATCATCCGTTGCTCTAAATTTCATTTGAACTAATTTCTCTACTCTAATACTTGTAACCTACTCCTTTACTCCAATAGCCTCTCTAGAAATACACCCTGAATGATTCCGTTGTTCTGGCCTCAGGCAGAACATAATGCAGCCCAACTATGTCTGTCTCTCTCTCTCTCTCTCCATATACATATAAAAGTTACGATGTGTGTAATTACCTTCCTAATGTTAAAGCTCTACTTTTAAATAAATGCTGTTAATTTGGAATGTGGTATATTAGCCTCAATAGCATACATCAAGACTTTGTATAAATGAGGTCGAACATTACGTAGATACTAATGTAATTTTTATTCATGTTCTTCAACATTTACTCCTGATTTATTAAATGGAAGTATAAATTACAGACAGATAATAATTACCGTTTGTTTTTATACATACATCAAAGTAATCGAGAAGAGAAGTAGCATAATATCTGTAACATTTTACATTGTAAATTTTTTATAATTATGCATAATTATGTTTTTAACAATTAATAATACTTCATTTGAAATGTATTGTACACATCTTTTCATACGTTATCAATATTTAAAGAAGAGAAAAGTATTTAAAAACAAAAACATGTACACCGTCTTACTAAGACGTCAAACCTTTCTTTACATAAGTAATGTGTATAACATTGTTGTCCGGAGTGCATTCAAATGCACTGGCGCCTTCGGGGCACTGTCCTATTTTTATAGACAATATTGCCTGTTATCCTACGAAGAGAAAAATCTAAAGGCAAGGTGCCCACATTCAAACCCGGGTTACCACGAGCCAACCCATCCCGTTAACATTAACTTAAGCCCGTAATGTAACAATAATCAACATTGCAATGACAAGAATGCTAGAAATTGGTCTATAGGTTTACCAATTAAATCTGTCCTTCATTTTCTGTTTCACCTAAGGTAATTATTATTTCAATTTGATAAAATGTATTTTCTGTTTTAACGTTTGTGTTTATTATTTAGTCAGGGTCCGAAATTATCACGCCCAATAAACAAACCTCTGTAGCTCACTGATCGGTGATGAGTTGTGTTGTGTGTAAAGATTACTGTCGAAGATCGCGTTTACTGTCTGCAAATCTGTAAACAGTATACAGAGAATACTGCGGACAACAATGACAATATGACATAAGAACCATTAATATCAATCACGAAAGTTCAATTACCTAATTATTATTAGTTCTAATCCTAATTAAATGTCATTTAACTTTCATTAGATATGACATAGTTAAGAGATTTGTACCAGAACGGTGTATAATAAATTATTTAATAATTATTAAAATAAATAAAAAATTACCACTCGCCAAACTTCATCAGAATCTTGAATAATACTTTCTGTTTGCATGACTAAAAAGTATAAATTAATTAATAAAAAACTCGTGTAAAATTAATGAAAACAAAAGGAAATGAATAATTTAAACAATTTTTTCTTAAAACATAACGTGATAATTTTTTTTTTTTTATTAATTAGTGTAATTGTTAAAATGATTTTTTATAATACAAAATTAATAATTTAAATGAAAAGGTAGGTTAAGGTTGATAATATCTTTTTAAGTAGCGTGAATATGATGAATTGATATGAGATTGAGTTATAGATAAATATAACCATTATTTTTCTGCAATTTCCCTTGGTTTTATTTAAATTTTTCTTTCATTATGTAATAATTTAATAAATTAGGTTTTTTAGAAAATAATTTTGTGAAACAAATTTATTTTTTATTTATTTTAGAAGTAATGTATATAAACTTGGACTAAATTTATAAAATGAATTTTGATTAGAGAGATGTAGGTAAGTTTATATCGGCGTTTCTTTTTGTAAAACTGTCAGTATTAAAATTATAATTATCTAAGTAATAGCTAGATTCGTTAAGTTGTACTGCAGCTAACGAATCGTATCTCCGAAAGTTATGTCAGATTATGCTTAAAATTTATAGCTGAAGATTAGAGTATTCTCTGACTATAATTTTTGTGCAAAAGCAGCTTACTGTAACGCTCTGCAATACAGTGCTGAATATATGGCGTTATCGCAGGTTGCAAAAGAAATTTTATGCTAGTTACCAGCATGTATCATTCTTGACATCTCCTGTCACTGCCGCGTTTCATAAGGGGATTTAACCTGAAGACTTCGATGGAAATAGGCTTCCCTCTAAAGCATCTTGGATGTTGTAGGTTCCACAATCCCTATGTAATTAAAGAGTTTTTTTTTTATTCGTCTATGGGGAGTGAGTCCGATGCCCCTCTTGGTCTAAATAACTGCCCCAAAGCTCGGAGCCATCACAATGCGCTACCGGCACTACCTTGTTATAGGCAGTAAGGACTATCAACGGTGATGAGTTGTTGAGGATACTATGGTGAGCAAATTTAAGGACAGTTGAACTTAAATCTAGGATATCAGCATTCCAAATCTAGCATGTCCCCATTAAAGCAAATCCCAAACCTTTAAAGACAGTTAAAATGCATTTAAAAATTGCAGATTTGAAAAAAAGAATTCATTTACTGGATGTTGAAAAATGGAGAAAGAGAAAGTTGTGAGAATATTCGCAGAAAACTTTTAATTCTCTTAAGAAAATGACAGCATTGAACAAATTAAGTAAACAAATATGTACAAGATAAAAAAAAAAAATGGAACCCGGAATTCCTTTCAGGTCACTATTCTGATGGATGTTCTCAACTCTCTCCTTGATTACTCATCACTTGTTTTCGCGTGCCTCTAACATTGAAGCGAGTGAATTCTTAAATATAGAATGAGTAAGATTAGTAAATAAGCAGTGAAATTATTTTTGGCATTAGTTTTATATTTTTATCTTAAAATTAAAATCATCCTAACTAATTATCATTATAAAGTATCTTTAACTCAGAATCTAGAATAAAAGTTCTTTGTCACTTTGGTAATTGAGGTTTAGGTGCTCCAACCTTGTTATTAACCTTGTTTCAAAGAAAAGAAGAAAGTATATAAAGTACATATTGTTGTACAAACAATTAGATGTTACTAAATTATGTTTAAGAACTTCCTTTAAAGTCAAGGCGGTGTAAATGTTGTTAGATTTGCGTAATTCAGTAAAACCTTGGTCAAATGTTTGTCTATTATTAAATGGAAAAAAATCTTGTAAAGCACCTAGGAACATGCTGTTCACGAATTAGGAAAAATGTTACAAATTATAAAAAAAAAAAATTTGAAGTGAAACACACAACACGATTTTCTCTTACTACAGTTAATACCCTAAACCTAACCCTATGGCGCAACAGCCCATAAAGGGCCAAGGCTTGCCAGGCGGCGATTTGAATGGGGGCGTGTGGTAAGCACGCCACAGTTCTCACGCCGTTTAATTCCGGCATTCGCTACTTAGGGCGCTACTAACAGTAGCTTCCCACTTTTGTCATGATACTGGGTCAACACCAACTTTGCCCTCACGGGAATCAAATTCTAAATTCTAACACAAAACTCTCACTACAGTTAATAAAATTATAAAATGATTTCTTAAACATGGATGTTTTAAGTAACCCTAAATAAATAGAAGCATATTGGGAGTACATATATATTTACCGAAGGCAGGTGAAATAAAATTGAAGTGATTACAAACATTTGTAGTCCGTCCAAACGTACATAAAATTTTAAAAGTTAACATCACAAAAAATTCTTTCTAAAATGAATAATTTTTTCTTGAAAAATAATGTTTCATATAAAAATAGCAGCATTCCAAGTTTACAGGAAATCGTTGTAGCCATTTTAGGGGAAAAAACCAATTCACTTGAGTCGCACTTCCGGTTAATAAATTATCTTCAAAATTTGGAATTCTTATAACACATTTAATGGTAAGTGGTTAGCGTACTGGACACGCACGCGGAGAACCCGGGTTCAAGTCCAGCTGTGCTACCCTTGGATTTTTTCTTCTTAGGAACCTCTACAGCTCACTGTCCGATGATGGACAGTGTTGTCTGTAACGAGAGAACACTGTCCGGAGGCCGGCAGTGGCACTGAGAAGGCTCCAGCCGCCAATGACCATTGATATTGATGCGCCTTAAATTTAAAAAAAAAACTCACACATTTAATATACCTTAAAAAATTACATAGGTGATAGAACCATACATTATACTGATACCTTAAAAGGAAAACTTAGCAGTGCTGTTCCCCTCCCACCCCCAGATCCCCCCAAAAACAATTTTTCTGGAAAAGTTGCTTTAAATAAAAATGATAGGCATTTATGTGTTTAAATAGTATGTATATCAAGAGTTTCAAGATAAATCGTTTGAACCCATTTTTCCACAAAATCAAGAGAAATAAAAAAAAAAAAAAAAAAAATCAATCTGGTTTGAAACACTCACACACAACTTTCTCTTACTGTAATATACAAAGTTTTACTAAATGTTTGTTTAGTTGTCATCAATTATAAATCAATGGGGGGGAATTTAAAAACTTAATAAAATGACATTTTCGAGGAAAGTATAACCTCCCGCCTCACCCTCATGCTCCAAAACTTATTTAAATGAAATTTCTTTGGAGGGAAAAAGTTCCAAACAAAAAAATGATAGGTCTCTAACTATTCCATAGTTAGTATAATAAATTTAATGAAATCTGTCGGTGTTTTAAGGAGGAAAAAAACATCGTAGGAAGTGGAAATAATTTCAGTAAAAACGCACTTCCGGTTAAGAGATTATCTTTAAACTCCGACTTTTCATAACAAAATAATTTGATAACATATTTAATTCTAATTAATATTATTATTTAAATGATAGCATTATATAATAAACTATGAAATAGCACTTTTAGATTAAAGAACATACCCCCCCTCTCTCTCTCTTTCCCAAAAAACCACCTTTAATTAATCTTTCCGGTGAAATATTTTCAATTTTCTAAAGAGTAATTTTGTTTAAAGAGATATCAAATAAAAATCTAATGCAGGTTATATCTATGCAGCACTTCTAGCATTTCCAGTTTTTAAGAAATCATGGAGCCATTTGCGAGAAAAGTCCCCCCCCCCCCCAAAAAAAAACATTATTTCCTATAATGTGAAAAAAAAAAAAAAACCGGTGTGAAACATTCACACGACTTTCTCTTATGTAGATCACAAGATTTAAGTGATAAATTTTCTTCAAACTTCAATTTAATTTTATATCAATATAACAGAATTTGTTGATCGTTGATGAATTAAGTTATGTAGAAATTTGGTGAGGATCGATCAAGAAAGAAACATTCAATTATTATGCCAACGTAATTTGGAGCCCATTTGGTGGTACCTCTTGGTGAGTGGGCCACCATTTTCCAGGTTGAGGTTTATTAAATTCTTTGTTGTATTTTGGATGAGTGGGTGCGAAATACTAATTTAAAAGGTGTTTGTATCTGCTCGGACAGCCAGGCTGCGTTGAAGGTGCAAAACTCATGTGCCTTCACTTCCAGATTGGTGTTGGAATGTTCTAAAAGACTGGAAGATCTTTCTTCATTGACGGATGTGCTTCTGGTCTGAGTTCCAGGTCATATGGGAATCTTTGGGAATGAGGAGGTGGATAGGTTTGCCAAATTAGACGCATCTCTCCCTTTCATTGGTCCCGAGCCTGCTGTTTGGTGTGTCTTCTGGCACATGTTTGCCAGGCTTCCAGACGTGGATGACTTTACTAGCACTCATCCTTATGGATGAGTGCGGTGGGTTGTCGGCAGCTCAAATACTCATTGGGAGTCCGGACGGAGCTTTGAGTCGCGGGATCCGATGTAATTCACGGATCTCTCTCAGACTTCTGGTTGGCTTCCTCACTGGGCATTGTGGCTTAAGGAGACATCTCTATACAATGGGAATCATGCCTGACCCTTTTTGTGAGCTAGTGAGACGGAGGAGGAAACACCCATGCATCTAATGACGGATTGTTTGGGCAGGAGGAGATTAGGTTTAGGCCTCTTCGGCCGAAATAGGTTATCGGTAGAGGATCTTAAGCTATGTCCTTTTAAGGTTTTGGTCCGATTTGTTCGGTCTGTGGTGAAACTTAGATGGGTAAAACCTGGGCCTGGACTTTTGTTCCAGACCCAGTAGTTGTTATTTTTTAGGGGTAGCTTATATGGGCTCAGGGAGGGTTTGGATAGCGTAGGGTTTTGCCCTCTCCTTCCTTGAATAATAATAATAATAATAATAATAATAATAATAATAATAATGCCAACATTTCGACAGAATTTCCTGTCTTTATCAAGGCTTTAATACGTAATAAGAAAGTCGTGAAGATGAGGAGAAAGAATTTTTAAACTTACACATTTGTTACATCGCAAAAATATAAAAAAGAAAATTAAAAGTTACTAATGTCTTGTCTTAAATCATCCATAGAAAATGATTTTCTATAGACGATTTTCATTTTCTGTAGCTGAATTAAGACAAGACGTTAAGTAAATTTTAATTTTCCTTTTTATGTTTGCTGCGATGTGTAACAAATGTGTATGTTTAAAAATTCTTTCTCCACAACTTCACGACTTTCTATATATTAAAGCCTTGATAAAGACAGGAAACTCTGTCGAAATGTTGGCATAATTGAATGTTTTTTCTTGACCGATCCTCACCCAGTTTCTTCATCACTTATCTTATATCAATGGGAGAATCATAATGTAATTCTAATCAAGTCTAGAGGAATTGCCAGGATACGTACTCCCCCCTAGATCGTCATCTGTTTATTTATTTTAGGGCAAATAAATAAAATTTGAGGTTAAAAAGAAAAATTATCATTTTACACATAATTGAATTAACGTAAGAGAAAGTAGCGTGAGTGTTTTATTTTTTTTTGTTTATATTTTATTTACGTGAGCTCAAAATATATATTTCTGGTAAAAACTCCTCAATTTCGAAAATTTGGCACGATCGTAAATAGTTCCTCTTATTTGTAATAAGAGAGAGAGAGAAAAAATTAAAATCATTCCTATCGTATAGGAATCTGTCATATTCCTAGTTTTAAGGCAGAGGGCAATTCTATTTCAGATTTATAACAAAATGAAAGACATCGTATATTTACAATTTTTATTAGGAAAATATCACTTTCATTAAATTCAATCACAAAATTGAAAATTGAATTGAATGGCACAATAAAAGATATAAATAAAAACAATACTTTTGGTACCTAGACTGTAAATTATTAATAGCTTTAGATAACACACCTACATATATATATATAATTTGATAAATTAATTACGTTTATATTCACGCGATTTCTTATCTACATTATTATTTACAAAATTGACACTAATCTGTACAAAATAAATACTAATATGGCCCTTATGTTACTACGATGGTAATTTTTTTTTTCATTATGGAACGGTAACTGATAGAAAATTTCTAGGATCGCCAACTTTCGGAGAAAAGTTCAAATTAACCTGCCGATCTTCTAATCCTACATCTAAGAAACTGTTCCAATCTAAAAGAAAATAAAAACCGTTAGGTCTTCTAGTTGATGTTTCACCTCTGCCAAAAGAATCTTCTAGATCAGTAGCTGAAGGTGTAGCTTCACTAGACTCGCTAGCCTCCACACTTGTTGTTGGGATGTCTGTTGTGACATCATCTGCAGCTTCTGTTGTTAAAACAGTGGTTGTTGTATCTGTATCGTTAGGTTGTTGCCTTTTAACTTCAATTTTTGTGCTTAACGATTGAAATAAATCTACTGGATCTTCACCAGCTGCTAATCTTGTATTGTTTTCCAGCAATAATAATTCATTAACTTCATCCTGACTTAATTCTGTTGCATTTCCTTCCGAATATTCTCTTAGTTTCATTAAAATTTTATTAACTTTATTCAATTCTTCTGTGGAATTTTTCACTGAATTTGGATTGAATACATGATTTAGTTTTCTACTTTTTCTTAGTCCTAATTCTTCTAGTACATCCTGATATGGGAGATGTTCTAGTGGATCTGGTGGTGGAGCCAAAGATTTCGATTTTCTAATATCAAGTAGGCCGTAAGAAGCTAGAAATGATTTCATGTCGGGTGACATACCTTCAGCAGTGCTTGGTAATGGTTTGAATCGTGAATATGAACTTGGATCAACGCTCGGTGTGATTGATTTAATCATGAAAGTTGGTTCCTCTGTCGTTGTGGATGGTGTACGTAGCAGGCCAAATGAACTTAAAAGTTCTTTCATGTCTGGTGAAAGTGATTCAGCTGCTACTGACATATCGGGTTTAAATTGTACATTTTCTGTGGTTGTACTCGGTGTAGCGGTCGTTGTTTGTACTGGGTGTGGTGTTATATATAATTTTGGTTGCCATTCTTCGGTAATACTTTCTACTGTAGGACGTGCTTTGAATGGTGTAGTTTTCACTGTAGGTTCAGTACTTGCAGTAGTTTTGTCCGAAGTTTCACCATTAAAAACATTAGACGTAGTATGTACATAAACTGGTCTTATCGGTTTTCTTCGCCTCTTTGGCCTTTTAGTTGTGCTCGTGGTACTAGTGTCTTGTATTATTTGTGTAACTGGTTTTGCCGTAAACATTTCTTCTAATGTTGTATTAAACTGTTGCGGTAATACTACCATTAAATCTTTACCATTACGAACTTCTTCGATTAATGATACTATCTCACCTCTGGTCAATCTTGGCAATTTTGGATCTTCAGCTAAGATTGATTCCACTTCTTTTATTGTTTCACCAATATCCACTACATTGTCTGCTTCATCACATCTGCCGCCGATCATTAAACCCATCAGCAACAAGTACAGGAACATCTAAACAGAAACAAATTAATTTAGTTTTTTATGAGGCACTTTTAAATTTAAAATAATTAATTACTGTTACCATGGCAACATTTAGATATCCCCCTCCTATAATATCAGTCGAAATTATATAATATATAAATGTTGTTCATGTCGTAATGTTTACACAATTAAATCGCTTAATTTATAACTCTTTATCGATGCAATAACATCATTGGTTTGTTGGGCCTGTGAAAGTTAATTATGATTTTCTGAATCCCATATTCACTCTCCCATTCATGATTGTTGTATTCCATACTCACTCTCTCATATAAACAGCTCCTGTGTCATTAATAAATGTCCGGATTCTGTTATGAGAAGTTAGTAGGAGTAAGAGAAAGTATTAAAAATACTGGTGTACAACACATAAAAGATTTTCTCTTACTGGAATTTAAGTAGCTAAACTGCCATTTTTGTTCATATTTATAATTTTAACTAAATATGCAGTTGTCTTCAATGTTTTACCGATGGGAGAATCTGAACTTGAAAAAACAATTTTATTTTTTTTTTTTTTTGAGGAAAGCATATAACGTTAAATCGTAAAGAAAAATGTTGGAGCCGTTTTTTAGGAAATGCAGAAAACTGTAAAATACATTCACTACAGAGATACTTCCGATTGAAGAATTTTGACAGATAACTTCCTGTTTGGATCTTATGGTGATACCTAAACAGAATATCAAGTTTGAACATTCTGAGATTTTTTCTTTTTTCTTTTTTTTGAGCTATGCTGTTCACTGCATACATACTCTAACACACATACACACAGACCATTTTTCTAAAAACCATTTTTTTTTTTTGCCCTCACGGGACCTCAAAACGTGAATATCCGGTGAAAAACTTGATAAGAGAAAGAAGAAAGTGAAAATTACAAGAATGACATAAAGAATATCCAGGTCCGTTCTCAAACAAAACTTTCGTGTGGCGATCTTTTGTAATGCATGAAGTGACAATCAAGCAGGAACGCTACAAGTTACAAAAATTCATAAAATCTTAAAATATTTATTTCTGGTGAAAAGGAATGTAATATTTTTCTGTGAGATGGTGTCAAGATATTATCAATTTGTGATATAATTTAAAATGTAATATATCAAGGCTAATTATTCAATTGTATAGAAAAGTGTAAATTGTAAAAAATTTTACTTATACAGGATAGCATTGACAATTATTATTAAGAACTCCATGCAATATTGTTAAAAATGAAGCTAATTACATCGCTTGCTCTTTATAACTAATATTGTTGATGGATTGATGAACTACCCCTGAGGTCAATAATTGGGTTCGGTAGTTCTCTTTTTTTATTAAGAACATTTAGTCCAAAAATTGTCTTCTCTGACAGTCAGGCGCTTGAAAAGCTTTAGAGGAGAAGTGTTTCATCTCGAAGATTGTTGAAGAAGGCCGTTAAGGAATTGGAGTTGCTCACAAACCACAATAGTTTGCGACCTGCTTCCTCTAGCACAGGAGCATTAAAGTGCACGAGAAGAGGCTGACTGACAAATGCAAAGAAGAGCTCTGAGCTTCGTTTTTTGTGGTGTCTCGTACAGAACCGCCTATGAGCCATTGAAAAATAGCTCGCATGGAAACATTTACATTGGAGGAATATGACAGGACAGAGGGACTGCAAGATTTCACTGGAGGGCCGTCTTTTCAAGATTTTCCCCTAAAGACACGTGCTATACGTTTTTCTTTGGCAAAAAGAGAAGTGAGCTTGGTCATCGGGCCTAACCATTGATCTTGTTGCGAATCTACTACGTAGAAAATATGACCAAAAAGATGAAACACACTATATTGTGAAAGCACTTTGCGCAAGCGCGGATTCCCTACAATTTGACGCTTGTAATTTTGTGCCAAATCTGCGATCGGAGATCTCTCGTGCTTTAGCTCTGACATTTGTAAATGATATAAGAGATCAGATATATTTTCCGTGATAGCCTGCGTGCGCCCATCACCAGGATGTTTTTGTCAAAACAATTGGATAACATAGACTTGCACTGAGCAAATTTGGTTGATACATTCAATTAAAGTACCTCAATTAAGGAGTGTATCAACTAAATTTGCTCTGTGCAAGTCTATATTATCATACTGTTTCGACTAAAATATCCTGATGATGCGCGAACGCCCAAAGCTGATCGATGACCACAAAAACGAGTAGGCTATCCCGGAAAAGATCTCAGATGCTTTCCAGCTCTGCGGAACCAACCACAACAGCTGATATGAGATGTATGCAAAGGGTATACAGGATCCCGACATCTAGATTAGATTAGTCCAAAAATTGATTCAACTTATAAAAAAATTCAAAAAGGAATCTCAGGACAATAACAACATTTTGTTGATCTAAATTTAAACAGTTCATTGAACTAATTTTATAAAATCATTGCTACATATCTGCTTTACCAAGATTTTAGACTGGTTGTAATTTGGAAATATCTGGACACTTTTATGAAATAACACTATACTACAAACTGGTTCTTTTTTAAATTAAAAAAAAAAAAATTTCAAACATTTCATTAAATGTATCAAGTTGAGAATATAAAAATATTCAAAATGATGGGATAATTCAAATATATGCAACCGATATGTTTTCAAATATTAATTAGCGAAATGATGTTCCATTACTATAATTAATTTAACTCTGTATTTACCATTATATCCATAATTATGTATTCTTCATAAGATAGGCAATCAACTATAATTTTATAGATAATCAAAATTTAACTGTACTTTCTGAGTAACTCGACCCCATTTAGAATCGCAAATTCCAGTATGATTACATAATCGCAATTGTAAAAATATATTTAGAATTTAAAATCCTGAAATGGGGCCACCTTTATATATATCAAAGTTTAGATTTATTATTAAAAAAACCAAAACAAAAATCCCTCCTCTCTCGTGAACTGTCCGTTAACAGTCTGTAAGTTTGTAAATGCATGTACGAGGGCTCAGAGAGTTATTATTATTACGACAATTATAATTATTATGTTTACTTAATTATTATTAATTATTTATTTATTTACAATTTTTTTTTTTATTAGAGGCGCGTCAACATGGTCATTGGAGCCCGGAGCCTTGTCAGTGCACTAATGGCCTCCGGACCTAGTTCTCTCGTTACGGAAAGTGAGTTGTAGAGGCTCCTAGGAAGTGAACATCTAAGAGCAGCATGGCTGGATTCGAACCCGGGACCTCCGCGTGGGTGTCCAGTACGCTAACCATTTACACATCACTTAAATAACCACTATTCCCTTCCCTTATTATTATCATTAATCAGTGAATCCAAGATACCCAGAATGAGGTCTGATTTCAATCGTCATTTCGCCATCTCTGATTGGTTTAAACTATATTTTTGGATTGAAACAGTATCGTGAATTGGAATTCTTTGCTAATAATTTAATGTTACTTGAACGACAATTTTCGGTTCTATTAGAGAATATCAGACTAGCGTATAGAGATGAGTCTGTGATGCGTGCAGGACAATCTTCACGATTTCTATTCTATAAGAAATTAGACCTGAGTGTAAGGATTTTTTCATTTGATGCGGACTGTCCTTCTAAGCACTTGTCGCTGAACGATTTGCGATGGTTATTTAAAATGAGAGGGGAATTATTATTTTTGAATTTTACACCCTGGGCTGAGCAAGAGATAGAACTCTGCTCACTGTGTAATCGTAGAGCCAAAGAGGATATAGTGCACTTTCTTGCAGAATGTCCTATATTAGCGGAGTTTCGCTTGCTCTACCTAGGTGTGAGTTCTCGTTCACTGCAGTCCCTTAGGTGCCTTCTGAATTCATTGAATTGCAAGAGGTTAATTTAATACGTACGCTCTACATGGTTCTATAGATATGAATTGGTACAAGAGTTCAATTTTTAGACAGATTAATTGCAACAAAAAGAGTACTATTGCAGTTTGTTTATTTTTATATTGTTTAGTACATATCTCGTTCTGCTTCTCATTCTTGTATAATTATATCATTGTTTCCATTTTCTATTCTGTTATATTTATATCGAAATCAAGAAAGAAATTAATCTCTTCTACTTTATATTAATTTTTCTTATTTGCCTTTTGAATATTTACTTTTGATGTTGAAAATTGATCACATCAACCTCAGGTTAACGGATACTTATCCAAGCCGTATATTCTTTTGTTTTATTAGCAGTTGTATATTTGATTGTTTTTTGTAATTTTGGAATAAAGTATATTATTATTATTATTATTATTCAGTATCGTTCCCCTTTATTTCGTTACTTTCCCGAGCAGCAAAATTTGAATCAAGTTTTAGATGACTTTCCTTGTTATTTATGAGGATACCTATAATTAATTGTGCATTATATTCATAATGATTGTAATAGGATCCAAAGAGAAGAATCCATAGCAGAGAGAGAGAGAGAGAGAGAGAGAGAGAGAGAGAGAGAGAGAGACAGTCTCACTCTTAGCTTAGGCCAGACTAGAGCGGGAGAAACTGTTTAAATACAGGCTCTACAGGAGAGTCTACCGGGAGACTTGCAGCAGAGTTCATATAGCAGTCACAACGCGGATAAATCAACCTTTCTCTTTACCTCTCACTACCATTTTATATATTTTAGTGTCAAGTCCAGGCAGTTTGTATTATTACCTTACGATTACTTCTAGTTCATTTATCTATCTAACCCAATTTCTCTCCTTCTTAAGACCCATTATAATTGTAAATACACAAAGGTAAACATGGATTAAGGACATTTCAAACATGTATTAAGAAACCTGACTGGTTTCGAAACCAGTATTACCATGAGTAATTATTAGATAATTACAAAGGAAAGAGAAATATAAATTTAAACAAATTAAATATGCTAAATCTCTTTAAATTTTGCAAAATACAAAAGACGGAATTAGATGAGTGGTAGCGCGCTTGATTTGACATATAGAGGAATCGCTTTTTCAAATCTAGCAGTGCTACATTTAGATTTTCTCTTCCTAGGAGCAACTACTGTTCACTGTTCGGTGAGTGGTAGTGATTTCTACAACTAGAGAACGCTGAGCAAGCTTGGAGCCCGCCAGTGCGCTAAGTAGGCTAAAAAAGGAAAAAAGAAAGCAAAATTATTGCTGAAAGTTCAGAATTTCTAATTAAATCTTCGTCCAGTGAGGTATATTATTATAACAGTATTACAGTTTTAATAAAAATGATTATGTGACCTAAACAAGTAGTTTTATATAATAATTGAAAGTAGTTAGTACAGCTTTGATTATGGGGTCATGGTTAAGAAAGTCAAGTTCAAGATAAAGAGAGGTCTTTACTATGTTCAATAAATAACAGAATAGTAGTTATCACTGAATTAAATGAAAACTTATTATATAGTGGAGAAACTGTCAACGGTCAATAGTATTAAGTACAATGGCCACTACACCTACTGCTTTCACCTGTAAAATTATTAACAACATTTCAACTTTGTAAAATATTAACTACAACACAGTCTAATTGAACAATCACACATGTTTGATTGTATAGTTCGATGATATTTATTAACTTTTCACTTTCTCTCACTTCCTAGCAAGAGGCAACCATTGTGTTGTCCGGAAATACATATGTTGAGGTCCCCTGAGTGAGGTAAAAGTATTTATAGCGAATTATCTATATAATGTGCGTGTGTGTGTTTGTGTGAACTACAAAATATCTTAAAAACGAAACAACGCAGTAAGCTCAGAACTTAATGTTCTGTTTAAATACTACCACTATTATCAGCCACAAACGTTTCGAATAAAATGCATCAATTAGAAGCTAATTTTCAAATTAAAAGAAAATCGGTTAATTATTAGTTATAGTATAGTATACTTATTCTAACCATAGAACACCGTGATATTCTAATTTATTAAAAAAAGGAAATTGAATTACAACCAAACCAAATTATAAGGGTTTTAAAATGAATAAAAATTTAATTTACTATTTTCCTTTAATCTAAAAAAAAATTCATGAGAAAACTAATCTAAATAGAGCTTTTTCCAAAGCCCGGTTAAAATTTTAAATCAATCAGTTTTTTTTTAATAAAAACAATCGAAACTTTTTGTGTTGTACTTTCGACAACATGATAACTAAAACTAGCCTAAAACCTAGCCTAAAAAACTGATTCGACTACTTTGGATTTCTCTGCTGGTGTAAAATTATTAAAAAAAATAAATAAATAAATAATAATTAATTATAACATTTAAAACATTTTGGAAAGTAGAATACCCGGCACACATACATAGAACTAACTTGCCACACTGGCCAATATAAAATATAATTTTTAATTTAGCTTAAATTTCAATTTTGGAAAACAGAAGACATACAAAGTTTTTTTTTTGTTCAAAAATATCTGTTATGAATCATTCATACATGACTGATTCTTAAAAATCGGTATTTTTACTAAATATTTAGTTACCTTAATGCCAAACAGCCCAAGTGGTAGGAGCCCTATATCGTACCAATGGCATTATAGCTTAACGTCAGTAAAGTCAACGTTTCAGCTCGTCTATAACCCTTTTTTTTTATGAAAAATATTTCAAATAAAAGTAACAGGTTTATCCATGAGTAGGATGTCTTATTATTATTCAATAATAGGGCTGGTTATCAAGCTCTAGCTATCCAAAGCCCTACAGGACCCATGCAGCTATCCCAAAGTAATATAAAAAAAAAAAAAAACCTGGTTAAACAGAAATCCAGAATCGAGTCTAATCCACCTAAGATTTACAATAATCCGAAGAAATCGGGCGGAACCATAATGGGGAAAAAGCCTAAGCTTTCGGACATCCTGTTCCGGCTAAAGATCCTGAACAGCCACGAGATGGATCCGTTGTTTATTCCACTGTTTCACAAATTCTACAAAAATTCTACTCTGGCATGAGCCCTATTATGTTGAGATGTCTCTTGAAGCTACAATACCCCATTAAACAAGCCAACGAGATGCCTAAAGAACATCCGTTATAGCAACTTCGCATTTGCCCTGTCCGAACCTCCAATGAGTGTCTTAGATTGCTGGCAGCCCACTGAGTTCATCCAAAGAGATGAATGCTGTGAAGCTGACCATGCCTGGAAGCTCGACAGATATGTGCCTAAAGTCACGCCACCAGCTGGTTTACGACCAATAAATGGAAGAGAGCACCTAATTCGGACAACCTATACCACGTCCTCATCCTCTAAGATTCTTAAAGAAAATCTTTGGAGCTGTTTTCGAGAACATCGTCCAAAAAACTAGAAACCATTTTTGTTGAACTAGTACCTTCAGTTGATACCGATTCGTCACCAAATTTAACATTTTTGTTAAGACTAACAGAATAGTTTTAAGTTCCATGCAATTTTGTCGTTTTTGAAATATTTTATTCAAATACACCTACACACAAACATATTCATATCCACATCCACACATACAGACAATTTGTTAAAAACAATTTTTTTGCGAATTTAGGATGTAGAAGATAATTTTGAATAGTAGTAGAGAAAGTAAAACATGTTTTTCCAATATGAATAAGCTTACCATAGTAATCATATAAAATCGTATGACTTATAATTAATTCTATTCGAAATATTTTATATTTGTAACGAATTTGCAAATTTGTAGATTTCACCGGAAATACATGATTTGAGTGTGAAACTCAAATCAACTGAAAATTGCAAATTTATTAAGCGGTTTTCCTAATTTTTTCACGACATTTCAATTTTCATAATTTTTTTTTTCTAGTTTTTCCCCAGATTAATTATCATTGTTTATTCTTCTCAGATTCCTGTTTGTTGTTGTTTTGATTTTCGCAAAACGATTTGGTCATCCTCAAATGTTAGCAGTGTAAAACTGACATGCTCAGATTATGGTGTCCCAAAATGATACTTTAGTAGATTTATATCCAAATACAAAAACGAAAATTCTTAATAAAATAATGAAATTTCAGGAGGAGAAATTTTAACAATAACTTCTAATATTGTTAAGTACTCCATAATACTATACTTATATTAATAAATATAAGTTATATTTGTAAAAAAAAAAAAAGCTTACAAATATCTTAAAGTAAAAATGCTAGAATGAACTTTTTGCCCATTAAACAACCTCTCGATTTTTTTTTCCTTTTTTTTTTTTCTTGGGTTATTGCAATAGAAGTAGAAAGGTTTTGGTTATGAAGAGAGGCTGTTTCCCAAACAACATACTCTTCTTACTTAGCGACATTGAGAAAAGGGGGGGGCAAGTCACAGGAGAATGTAGTATAATAGAAACAATGCAAATGAAACGGTCCGTGGTATTACTATAGTAACAGAAAATCAATATTAACCTCTTCACTCGCAGTAACCTTTAATAGCAACTCTGTTGTGCTTGTGTGTTTGTTTGTTTGTTTTGTGTGTGTGTGTGTGTGTGTACGTGAATGTATATGTGTTAATGCCAGTTTTATCTTTATTTTTACAATTTTACTACTTTCTCTTACTGTTCCTAACAGGAAGAATTGTGATCGTATTAAATTTTCAAAATTTTGCTTTCAACGGAAATACAAGCTTTGAAGACCCCCTCCCCATTGAGTACGAAAAGAAAACCCCCCAAATCTTTCTCAAAAATTAATTTTAACTTCACAGTAATAGCACTATCGCTAATAATTCAATAACAAATCTCAACAAGTGGTTGTGGTTGGTTCCGCAGAACTGGAAAGCATTAAAGAAATTTTCTTCTTTTTATGGTCATCGACAGGTTTCAGGTGTTCGCCCATCATCAGGATGCGTTTGTCAACAGATAAACACAGACTTGCACAGAGTAAATTCAGTTTATACACCTTGAATCCTGATGGATCAATGATTGGAATCCACACTAGACTTAAAAAAAAGTTATTTTATCGGCATATTCGTGGACTTTAAAAGGGCATTAGATTCCACTGATCAGAAAAAGCTATGGAATAAGTTACATTATTTGGGATTAATTAGCAAAATAATAAGAATTTTGAGAAATTTGAATGCCAATGTGGAAATGTTTTTAAAACACAAATACCATGTAGAAGAAATCGAATTCACGAAAGGGGTATTACAAGGCATTTGTTTAAGCCCGTCGTTATTCATTCTATTTATCAACGATATAATCGATTATTTTGATCAGCATAACGCTAAGGGCTTAAGTGTAAAAAGTAGAAGGGAAGGGGCCATGTTGCTATTCGCCAATGATGTTGTGCTACTTAGTCTATCTTGGAGTGATGCTGTTAGCAGCTGGTGAAAATACTTGAACATTACTGTAAAAACAATTCCATTACTTTAAACCCAATAAAAACAAAAGTGATGCCATATAGTAAGGCTAATAGAATTAAACATATAAAAGACCTTTATTGGCAAGGAGAACCCTTGAAATTCGATAAACAATATATATACTTGGGAGTCCCTTTTACTACAAATTGCAAATTTAAACGATCGGAACAATATCTTTTAGATAAAGCGAGGCCTCAGGTTGGCCAAATTATCAGCATTTTATATAGAAGTAAATGTAATAGCTGGGAAGCGAGGTTAAAACTGTTTGATGCGATCATTTCAGCTACATTTCTTTATGGCTCAGAATTTTGGGCCCCGTAGAATTTGCACACTGTAGAAAGAGGGCAGGTGAGATTCTTCAAACAGCTATTTTGTTGGCCTAAAAGCAATTCTGACTACAAACTGGTAGGGTTCCTTTAAGCGCGGCAATTTTTAAGAAAATGTTGTCTTATTGGCTTCGAGTTCTTCCACACACTTCAAAAACTATGCTTTAATAGGCTTATGGAACTGGACAGATTAAAGAGTAGAGGAGCAGAAAGGAATTGGATCAGTCAACTGCGGAGATGGTTAACTGTAATTGGGGAGCCTGAAATTGTTGATGTAACTGATATAAATATAGTTAAACAAAAGATTCCGAGTTTAATAAATAAATGGATAAATCATTCAGTTTCAATAGACAAACAAAGGGCAATAAACTCAAGTTATGGTTCAATCTTTAGACATATAGGTGGGCTAGGTGCTAGGATTTGGGTGGTAAGCCAGCTAAGATTATCTAGCGACAAATCAGTAAGAATATGGTCCAAAAGCTACCATCGTATTGATACTTCGTTTGTCTGCAACTCAGGTAAAGATGAAACTCTGGAGCACCTGTTAATGCATTGTCCCATTTATGAACCAATTAGACCACATTACCTGTCAGAAATTATTATTAGCAAAACTAATTTAAGCGATCTTCTAATTATATCCAATAAAAACCATCTAGATAAAATTTCCTTTTTTCCATTTCAGAAGCTCTAAAATTAAGATCATTTTGTCTTGAGGAATAGTTTGTAAATAAATAAATAAATAAAAGGTTTGGAAAAGATTATTAAATGCGAAACAATAATAATAGCCAACAATAATTATTATTGATTAATAATAATTATAAAGAAATAATGTCATAAATAATTTTCTAAATTTAACATATTTATTTTACTTTATTTTTTACTAATATTTATTAATCATTAATTAATAAATTGATAAACATTAAGGAATATTTATTTTATTTTAATTATGAGTCTATAGAGTAAGAAACTATTATTTAATTTATAATAAAATAACTTGTACATATACATATTATTATAAAGCACAGAACCCCTGTAATGTGTAAACTATAGCACTAAATACAGTACGTTTATCTGTCTATCTCCTGATGATAGATGAACGCCTGAAATCGGTCGATGACCACAAAAAGAAGCAAGCTATCACGAAAAATATCTCTGAAGTCTCACCAAGTTTGTGCTCACATGAATTAATTATAAAAATAACACTAGGTCCCTGTTTACATACAAGTATTTGATGTTTGTAAATTATATTTAATAACATAATATAAATATTCGATTAAAAAAAATAGAATTTTAAGAAATATTGTTTTAATACCCTAATAACTCTTTTCGAGACTATGCTCTGCATATTAAACAGTGATGAATTAAAAACCAGAAAAGCAAATATTGTCAACAACTCTGTATGTTCTACAATTATTAGAGAAGTGGACGATCTATATTAGAAAGTGAAAGGTTTAACTGTAATAGTGGAATATATATATGTATACAGACGAACAACAGTGAAAGTTGTACACAGTTGGTAGTGTAGTGGATTGTGAACATTTCATCACACACCTGGTTTGGACTAAGGCCTGACAAAACAACGATTACTATACGCAACTTTCTTCAGATGATTTTTGTCGTGTTTATATACTTATACCCGCATTATTTTAATTTCCGGTAATAAACAAAATAATTAGGCTAAAACAATTAAGTAATTACAAAATGATAGCATCTATGCTTTTTCCATTATATAATGGAGTTCCCACCATTAAACTAATAGTTCAATTCAGAGAACCGTTTAGAGTACATAAAACCACTGTAGTATTTTTTTTTCCTCATATTTCTAATTATATTGTAAAAAGAAATAGGTTAATTACAATTTTCCTAACTGTTTATAAATTGCAAGGTGCGTGTCCAGTCTGACCGCTCTGCAAAATTCCTTTCTACGAAGGGATTAAGACGATGGGATATCCTACTTTTTATTCTGGCCCTTGAAAACGTAATTCAGAGAATTCAGGTAAAGAGAGGCAAGAATTCGGACTACGGGCACAATATTTTCTAGGTCAGTTCAGGTGCTTGGCTATACTGACGACTGGATGTTATGGCGCGAACCTTTAAATCTCTCGAGAAGGCCTTTGTAGATCTACAAACAGCTGCAGCAACAATGGGCTTAGTCAAAAATGACACTGGAGGGGGAGTGATGGTTCTAGACCGATCTGTCACTATCGGCTCAGGTACATTTGAGAGCGTAGTAGAGTTTTCTTTCCTCAGATCTCAGGTGACCTGACCCAATGAGACATCTATAGAAATTCGGCGGATTCGGCAGCAGCCAATAGATGTTATTTCAATCTACTGAAACATCCAATTCTAAGAAAAGACTCATTAGTAGACAACGAAATCCCCTGCAACGCTAATTCGCCCAGTCCTTGCATATGCCTCTCAGACGTGGACCATATCAAAGAAAGATGTGAAGGACTTAACTTGTCTTCGAAAGAAAGATCCTTCGAAAATCTTTGGTACGGTAAGAAACGAGTTGGGCTCGCGAAGCAGACAGAATAGGAAGCTATATGAGCCTTTTGCGGAAACAAATGTTGTCCGCATTGTCAGGCTATGAAGACTGAGCTGGGCAGGTCACCTGGCCATGGGAGAGACTGAAATTCCGAAGATGGTTTTGGAGGAAGTACTCCATCGAAATATAACAGCCGGGTAGACTGAGGAAATAGGATGCCGGATTCCTGCTGGAAGTAAGGAACTGAAAAGCGGGTACACAAAATAGAGCAGAATGGTGGAAGGTTATTGAGGAGGCCAGGGCCCCCCGCAGATTGTAGCGCCATTTAGATAGACAGATAGATAGATAGATAACTGTCTGATAGATAGGTAGCAAACTTCATTTTATCTACTTAATGAAACTTCTCTAGTCAACAACAAACAAAAAAATCTGGTGTGAAACACTCACACAACTTTCTCAGACTGCAATAATTACAAATTAATGGAAAAAATTATCTTAAAAATTAAAATATTTGCAAACGTTTATTTGGGGGGGGATTGCCATAGAAAAAATGGGGAGGCGGGAGACAATCATGTGTACTGAGTATAATTGTGTAGCAGTGCTCTTTCTCACAACTAATCAAGCTTATAGTAGCAGTTTAAATTTTAGAGCTAACTGACAACTCCCCCCAAGATCCCACCACCCCAATACCAGTTTTTACACGAGTTCTAGGTTTATGGCTATAGATTTTAGCTCCGATTCCTCTCATCATCCGAAATAGATGGCCCTCGGATCCATTCTGATCTATTTGGTATTGTAGATCATAAAATTGTAAATCGGAACCATACGATTTCTTGGGATGAAATCCCATTTCATTTAATTATATAATAATAATAATAATAATAATAATACTTTATTATGAATTAAATAAAGAAATACAATTTACAAGTATGTATAAGTATTACACGGCTTGGATATTCCATCAGCCGGAGTTAGATGTAAAAAAAGAAAGAAAACTAAAAAGAACACTAACCTTGAAAAAGTCAAATAAAGATAAATAAATAACAAATATGAATTAAAAATTGATATAAATAATAATAATAAATTATCTAAAAGAAAATGAAACTAATCCATTAATAGTTACAGAAATGTAATAAGGGAAATAAACTAAACTCAATTAAACACTATTGACAAAGAAAAGAAAATGAATATAAAATGCATTATGAAAAATCATTTACATAAGGAGACCTGCATACAAAATAAAATAAAACAAAAAATAAATAAATAAATAAATAAAATAAAATAAAATGGGAGATATTTAGAAAACTGTGAAAATATAAAAACAAAAGTATTAAATTTAATAAAATAAAAAGGAAACTTGCTCAGAAATTAAATTCCTGAACCAGACTGTACCGATAACGCCAAGCAGCCCGTGCACACCTGATAAGATCCTTGCAGTTTCGAGTGTTAAGCATACTGACGAGCTGAACCACAGTCAAAGAAGGAACCCCGAGATAACACACCCGGAACTCTGAAAGTATAGGACACACAGCCAGAAAGTGCACACAGTCCTCTCTTACTCTCAGGTTACACAAGGAACAAATTTCGGACTCTCTTTCCATCCAAGGAATATAATTCAGAAATAGTAATTCAGCCCTCATTTTGAAGAGCCAGCGCAATTCATTTAAAGTAAGAACGTCGGAGTTAGACTCTTCAACAAAGGTGAACAATTTCGCCTGAAGGTCCAATTGCTTATAAAAGATAAAGCGGGAAGATTCTCTTGCGCACCTCTCAGACTCTTCCCGACATGCCAAACCTATCTTTGCAATTAATGAAGTCATCTGAGATTTCCACACAGACATATTATCAGCAGAGAAACTAAAATTACAACCATACTTTTGTGCAAGGTTGGACCAGCTTGCAAACCAAAACACCTTCCTATAGATGACCTCCATAACTAACGCTCTTGAAAGTCGGTGCCCAGGAAAATCTAGTACTTTAGAAATATACTGGAAATGCAACTTTAAAGTAAAAATAAATAACAAGTCCACACCCGTCTCCAAAAGGATCACATAATTTGGGGTAACTGAGGGAAGACCATAAAGTTTTTTAACGAAAAACCTGAATAGCTTTTCCAACTCCTCATAATACTGAAATCCCCATATTTGGGCCGCATAACAAGCTATGGATCTGGAAACAGCACAAAATACTTGAAATTTATGTGTCACAGGGACCCTATTCTGCGAGAGAAAACCTGACCACAATGTATTAAGAGTCAACTTACATTTAATTATATATCTTTTGTTTGATGAACAGATGGCTGTCGCCTAAATAATCGGCACACGCGCCTTTTTAAGCCGATGGACAATCTCCCGGACCTGACCTTTGATATAGACATATACTGGTTGGCAGGACGAGAAGACTTCTAAAACCGTAGTAGATATAGATCAATGAATCCCATGTTGCACCGATTGCTAGATTTTGAATAACTCTAAATGGAATTACAAGTTTGACCTTTCTATGAATTTTCGTTTTTGTGATATATTAAGAACATACATACTTGCAAAGATCCTCTTAAAACATCTATTTCTGAAGGAAAACTAAATTTTAAAAATATTTTCTCTTGTTCGCAATACCTTCTCTTATAGCAAGTAAGAGAAAATCAAAATTATACAAATTTTATTATTAAACACCCACATGAATTTCTTTTTACTGCAATTCACAAATATTTTAATTATCTAAAGAAAATCGGAATAAACTGATTAAAAAAAAATCAATAAAGAGACATTTTTAGTAAATTTATTTTATCTGAAACCTTCAATTCCAAACGTTCAATACTCAAACATATAACAAGCTTGAACTTCTTGCAATTGTTTGAATAGTTTTAGTAGGTTAAATCTCGGAGAGAATGAATGTTGAATATCTGACAGAACGGAATATTTGCTCTTTAACGCGGTAAAATAAAAGAGAAATGTCTATAAATAGCAATAAAAGGAGATATTTAATTAAACAAATTTCTTAACATATTTTAATGACGAATTTGCAATTCATTTTATTGGCCGGAAATTAAAAAAAAAGAATGTATATATCCTTTCATTTGAAAGTTAAACTCCAGCAGTTTTAATTTGATATGTTAAGACAGGAGATAAGATAGCATTTACCCTTGGTCTCAGTTTTTGCAATTAAGATAATTTTTGTGTTAAATTTCATTTTAAATTTCAGTTTCGCAATATGTTGGGTTGCTTGATTCTAAATATTAAATTTATGATATTTAGGTAAATACAAAACCTATTTTTTTTTTTTATAGTCTCCAAAAAAGATTTATTCGAGTTAATTAACGCTGACGTTTTGAACCTGATATGCGCGGGGATCATTCTGAAAACTGGAAAAACATTGAATGATTGTTTTAAAAATTTATTATGGAACCATTTTATTATTGGGCATTCATTGTAGAGGTATAAATATCATATAATAGTTGTTGTGGTTGGTTCCGCAGAGCTGGAAAGCATCAGAGAGAGATATTTTCCATGATAGCCTGCTTCTTTTTGTGGTCAACGCGGCATTTTTGTGGGCATTCACCCATCATCAATATGTTTTTTGTCAAAACAGTGTGATAACATAGACTTGCACAGAGCAAATTCAACTGATACACTCACATACAGAGTGTATACACTGTATTAACAGAATGTATCCAACTGTATTTGCTCTGTGCAAGTCTATGTTATTACACTGTTTAACAAAAACATCGTAATGATGGGCGAACGCCCGAAACCGGACGATGACCACAAAAAGAAGCAGGCTATCACGGAAAATATCTCTGATATCATATAATATTTTAACAATTCAATATATCTGGATATGTCCTTTTAGTTTTTATATCTGTTTAATAATTATAAACCGTGTCTGAAAAACTGTTGTAATGTATGTAAAACAAGTATATGTGTGTGAAAAGTACAGCTTCGCAGGAAGTTGAAAGATTAAATTCTTTATGAGATCACCGTGAGAAATCCTACAGGAAGTTATCTTTCAGCCGGTAAAAGGAAAGTGGGAAGACCAAAATTGAGATGGCTGGATGGTGTGAGTGGCGACGCCAGATCTCTGGGTATCAGATATTGGTGTGCGGTTGCCCGGGATAGAGGGGAGTGGAGGGCGATTCTTGAGGCAGCTAGGATCCAGTAATGGATTATTGAGCTCGGGATGATGATGAAGATGATTCTTCCAAATATAAACATCCATTTTCAACTTCACCCAATTTTCCTGCTCATTTCAATTTGGTGACAGTTCTACTCGGTTGTTTCTGAGACGAGACACTCCTCACATCCTAATCACACTGCTTCATAATTTTCAAAATGGCTCCCTTTGAGAAAATGAGCCAAAGACCGGAAAATACTTTTCAAGTCGTGGTCTACTAGACAGGGTGAAGGAAAGTGCTTACTTCCTCCAACTCTGCTAACTTTACCCGAGTCAAAAGCGAACGAG
Source organism: Triatoma infestans (assembly GCA_011037195.1). Classification (NCBI taxonomy): domain Eukaryota; kingdom Metazoa; phylum Arthropoda; class Insecta; order Hemiptera; family Reduviidae; genus Triatoma; species Triatoma infestans. Next base: position 60,806 of record JAAEAF010007992.1, read on the forward strand.
CGCGGGAGCATTATCATGTTATAGAATAGATTTATATCAGTTAATTAAAAAGTGTCCCTTGTTTTATGCATGTTTCATAAATTCCATTCAGCATAAAGTTCAGTGTCAACAGTCCTGCAACCTGGAACAAACTCAAAATGCAAAAGTTTCACCAAATGCATAGCATGACTTTGGGAATTGAGAAGGGGAAAATTCTCACAGCATGAGAAGGGGAATTCATGAATATATATACCGATGTTGAAAATTGAAAATGATATCTGCACAAAAATTCAGATTGCATTCTCAGTGTTCGAACAATCAAGCGGAAGCTCTTGCGATAGCTAAAGGCTTGGAATAGATATATTTCAATGGCAGTGAATTAATTCAATATATAAATATTTTCACAGATAACAATGGACAAAATAAAAAACAACAGAATACACTCACCATTAATAGAAGACAGTCGCGGTTGGAGCACTCAAGTAGAAGAAAAAGGCGGTTAGATAGTTAACATAGAGATCAAAGCATACGCAGGACATATAAAGATTGAAGAAGTAGATCATCTAGCAAACAAAGCGGCGCAAGATATAAGTCTGGAATATTCCTACACTAAATATCCAAAAAATTATTTCAAAAGTATATTGAAGGCAGAAAGTGAAACTGAAAAAGGGAAAACAACCAAGAAATTCTTTCCTGACATTAAAGATAGAAGGAAAATAGAATTGGAAATGGACTACCGACTGAGTCAGATATTGTCAGTACATGGCCTATGCCGACAGTAAATAGGTGTAATATAATAGAGTCTCCAACATGCCCTTGCAATGAAGGAATTCAATGTTGGAAAAAATATAGAGCTCCTTTGATAAGTTACATGCTGACAACAGATTATAAATGGCCACTTTCAAAACAACTCCTATTACACAAGCATTCCTCAATAAATTCTCGTTGTTTCTTAAAAAATGGGATTTTCAAATTTTATAAAATAGGTTAAATTTGTTTAAAAAACAAACAAAAACAATTAATTTACATTTTATCATCCTCTTTTTTACTCTTATAAATTTATGAATTTAAATATCTCAATCTCGTTATTATTTGTAATAAAATTACATGTATTATATCTATATGGAGCATGTAGAATTATTTAATAAACTTTCCCATGATAGGGACACTAACATGAGAAAAATAATTGCATGACTTTTTCCCAAACCTATGTTTGCTAAGCTCTGGCCCGTTACATTGCCATGTAGTAGCAAACTGTTTACGGCTGTTTGAATATTTCAAAATATCCACTTTTCATAATTCTTTTCTAAAAACCAGGTCATCTTTAAGATTTTTGGAGAAAATGTTTGCACACATCGACACGCTTTATGGGGGGCGCTTAGCCCTCTGACAATTCATTACGATTCTGATCTCAATCTTAAATTCCAAACATACAATCTTTATGTGGCGTTTGAAACTCCTACTACGATAGATAATTCTCGGATACTGTTTTTTTTTTCACACATTCGAGACACATCCTGATTCTTCATCATCGATAACTGGGGAACAACCTCGTCGTCGTTGGCTCATCTTGAAGAATTGTATCCGCACTTTTAAAATGTTTAAACCAAAACGCATTTATTTTCCAAACATCATCCCCTCCTCTCTATCCAGTGCAATTTTTTTTTCGGCTGCCACCTTTGTGCTTAATTCTGTTTTTTTTTCAATAATGTCTCAAAAAATTGCAAATCAAAATTATTTTCTGAGATGACAGATATGACCTGCGATATGAGAAACTACATGGAATTAGCTAGTATAACCTAACATCAACTCACAACCAGTTACACCCTTACAGAAATTAAAGAACACAGATACAAAGAAAATTTATAAATGGCGATCCATCCGAAACAAGAACTTGCCACAGTGAAGTTTGCTTAGTATTCTTTTTAAACTTCAAAAGAGAATCAGAATATAAAAAAAGATCAGCTTAAGAGTTAATGTAACCTGAGATTTAAAAATTAACTTATATTCTTCCAGAGCCACTTCACTATACAAATTGTGAATAAAATTACACAACATATTATTAAAGAGTTGTATAAAAATTTATTTTTTGTTTCTTTCACTAAGAAAATAAATAAAAAAATCCTCAAGGACGACAGATCAACTAGAGGCAAAGTTATGAAATCAATACACCACAGAAAAATTGAAGCTTTCGAATATTTAAAATAATTGAGGGCTTCCATTTAAAAAAAAAACATTAAGAAAACCGTTAAACTAACAAAAAAATAAATATTTAAAACTATTTATTGATAAATAAAGCCTACTAATTTTATATATTTAGGGAGAAAAAAAATGAATAGACAAACAACTATTTCTTTTTTTTATTTTTTTAATAACGGAATCAAATCCTTTCTATCCGGAATGTGATGTTGCAATATGATTTTAAAATTAGGACTTTTAAATTCAATACACATGACATATAGACAAAGAAACTTTTAAAGATTGATTTAATATATTCATTTCATCATATTTAATAAATGTGCCAGATTGTAAATAATATATATAAAATATATTTAAACTAATCATCTTTATAATAATACTTTATTATTATTAATAATAATAATATAATAACATAATTATTACTAATAATACTAACGCTTTTTCAACTCTTTCGTTTTTCTACATTTTATATTGTAAACATTCTTTTTGAAATTTCTTTTCTATTAATTTTAAGTTTAAATAAATTTGCTTCACGAAACACGATAAAAAAAAAAGTCGAAAACTTTGAAAATAATAAAAGATAGACAAATACAAATTTTATTTCTGTATTTATTTTACTTTATTTTATTTTTTTTAAATAATCCGATGTAAAATATTTACATAGCTTTTAAATATTGCAATTATTTTAAATCTTATTGATCAATTTTTTTTCTTTAAACTTGGGAATTTTTACTACAGATTTAATCGTTAACATTGAAGTTAATCTATCCGATGGTGAACTTACTTTTTGGTTTTTAAGATATCTTGCGTGTGACTACATTGTAGGACACAATACAAGTTCCTCTACCCAATCTCCAAACAAATTTTCAAATAACAGTTTCTAGATAAGCCTAACCTAACAGATCCATAAAATCAATGTTTCCCCCTTTTTCAATATGTGCATAGAGCATTCCAATTATAAAAAAAATTGTTGGGACAGCTTTCGCAAAAAAAAAACTCCTGAAAAACTTACAAACCTATTTGTAAAGTCGCACTTCCGGTTAATTGACTATCTTCATACCGGAAATTCTGTTTTTTTCTCAAAGATATTTTCCGTGATAGCCTGCTTCTTTTTGTGGAAATCTACCGGTTTCGGGCGTTCATCAACCATCAGTATGTTTTTGTCAAAATAGGGTAATAACGTAGACTTGTACAGAGCAAATTCAGTTTATATACTGTGTATAAACTGAATTTGTTCTGTGCAAGTCTGTGTCTTACTGTTTTGACAAAAACATACTGATGATGGGCGAATACGCCAAACCGGGTCGATGATCACAAAAAAAAAAAAAACAGGCTTTCCAGTTCTTCGGACCCAACCTCAACAACTCTGTTTTTATCTGTTTGATGGAAAAGCATCGGCCATTATAGGGTATGTAAGGCGGGTGTTAGATATTTGATCTCGTAGGATTCGAAGTCTGCTATCTTGTGTGAATAGAACTGTCAATGTTGAGGCCTTTATTTTTAGTGGTGGATCTCCAAGCAGCATGGGCGTTCCAGCAAACGATAAAGCAGATTCACTGTTTAGTATTTTGCCGTTTTCCAATGAAAGGTATTTATGAGGCAACTAGTATTAGCTGTCAATCTAACTTACACATCAGTGCCGCATTGAAATCTTCACTTCAAATGACTGGCCTTCGAGCAACAACATTAGAATAAACGGTGACCATGACTAGTAACCGGACATTGCAATCTAATAACAATCTACACGCACTACTGGAATGCTCCGCGCTGAGAGTGATAAAGTGACAAAAATTTAGATTTTGCTACTTTATATAACTAAAATCTAAACGTGTTATCTATTCAAAAATAATTCACGATATTCGAATTGCTTAGGTTAATATAAGGGAGTTCCGCAAACAATACAATTTTTTTAAAAATACACCTCAGTTAGTGTGAAACTAAGTTACTCTCGAGTCTATGTTGTCACACTGTCTGAAAAACGCATCCTGAGATGGGCGAACGCCCGAACCGTCGTTGACCACAAAATGAGCGGCTACCCACGGAAATGTATCTGAGGCGTTCCAGCTCTGCGGAACCAACCACCACAACAAATACAATTTAAAATTACTTTTATTCTTTTCGTTTCTTGTTTTAATTAAAATATACGTCAGATACTGTATTTAGAAATAAGTCATTAAAGAAGATAATAAGTTATTAAGAAAATGGAATAGCAAGGAAAAAAAAAGAATACTTAATAAATAACGGTTGGTACTATTAGAAATAACTGGATCTATGGAAGCGGTCAAGAAACGCATGCAATGAGCGATGTACCATTCGTTGCACGAGACACACCTTACTATCCATCAACATTAAGTCATCTGCAGTCATTATAATTATTATCTCACTTAAAATGATGTCTAGTGTTTTGATTTGTTTAATCACAAATATATAACCGTTACATTACCCTATATTTTCGTAAATAAGTTACATAATTTAAGACTTTCAAGGTCATTTCATAAGGACTTCTTATGTTCCCAAGATCCCATTTAACACTTGTTTGATTCCATTCAAGTGGCAATTCGTGTTTATGAGGCTATAATTTAATAATCTAAAACTTGAAAAAATAAATATCTATAAATAAACATTATATATAAAATCTACCACGTCCACGTTAATTTCAACACCCATGCTAGCTCAAAACTGGAATTTACTAGTTAAATAAAGGTAGATTTCTTAAAAGATATGCAAATTAAAAATTAAATATTACTCAATAGAAAGTGCCATTTTTAAAGTAACACAACTTAATTTATTAATATTGACGGCATACAGAAATTGCTTTCTTTATGACTTCAACGAGATTCATGCATCAAACATCGTATTCAGAAAAGTGTCGCGCTTTAAAATTTGAACTGAAATATTTGCTCTCTTAGTCTAATACACTTTCTAATAGTAATGATAATTTAAACATTTTATTAAAAATAATGAAAAGTTTTATTAGAAATAAAATTCCATCTCACCATTTTTGTCGTAGTAACCAAATGATATAATATATCCTGTTAAAACTTTTTGTAGTACACAGTAACAGACTCTGTATTAGACTGCAGTTGTTAACCACCTTTGGTCTAAGACTCTGGCCTACTTTCTAGACTCCCACCAAGTAGTTTAAAACCGCTTGCTCAAGATATGGAACTTCCTTTTAAAATACACTGACTATTAGCCCAGGATATCCGCACCCAATTGATTTGATGGAATAGACAAAGGCCTAATTATTCAGGTAACGTGATAATTATTTCAACTTATCACAAGAAACTTTAATGATATATAGTTTTGACCCTAAATAGAATCCCAGCCTATCCAAACGCATACAAGGTCAATCATGCCAATCAATGTTCTCCTGTTTATGTTTAGTTAAGGTTAGTGGGTTTGGTTTCAGGAATACTCGCAGTTATTCGATCTCTCTCCTTAAATAGAATTTTTTCCAAAATTCTTGAAGTTTGCAACATTAAAACTGTAAAAAAAAATCTGGTATGAAACACTCACACATCTTTCTCTTAATCCTATTAATACAATTATATATAAAATGACGAATTTTCTTTGACCTTCAAATCTTGCTCATATAGGTATTGTAATATAAATACAGAGTTGGTGAAGGGCGTCATGTGCCAACAGTAGAGAATGATTACATTGTACAGACCGCCAATAATACTGAACAACATAACTGAATTAAAACGTCTCAGATATCTAAGAACAAAATTCTAAACGATCTATTCTGTAAAATCGTACATCCGGTTAACCAATTTTCTTCAAATTTGGTATTCTATCAATATTAATCATATTAATATTAAAGTAGTGGCAGTACCATACATTATAAGTGGGCATTTTAGAAGAAGACTTAACCCTTCTGTTCCTCCAGAAACCTCCCCCAAAAAATCAATTTTCTCGTTAAAATATTCAAATAAAAGTGATAAGTATTTATGTATGCAGATAGGTTGCGCAGTTTGAAGAAAATCGTAAAAACTAAAAAAAAAAAA